>JAGYYJ010000449.1:0-31668 GCA_019671005.1 Hibiscus mutabilis | reverse complement strand
AAAGCGGTGAGATGAAGGGAAAATGCCGAACAAAAAAGAATGCCATGGCATAATGTTCCTTTGAGTTAACACAAGATACGCTTAGCTGTTGTCCAATGTGCAAGTGAAGGACCATGCATGTATTGTGACAGACGATTCACGACAAAAGAAATATCCGGATGAGTAAGTGTGAGATACTGAAGGAGACCAAGTAATCGACGATACCCAGACAGATGAAGTGCCGTGGATGGCTCTGGCGGAGGTAGCTTGTCAGAAGATGACATAGGTGTGGAAATTGCCTTGACATTTTCTATCTGAAACTGAGTTAAGATGTCAGAGATATATTGTGCCTGAGACAAAAACAACCCAGTAGGAGTAGGAATAACCTCAATGCAATGGCTGAGCAAGCCCATATCTTTCAAAGCAAACTTCATAGATAATATGTTGGTGAAATGAGCAATAAAACCAGTGCTATTACCAGTAAGCACAATATCATCCACATAAATTAGAAAGTATAAAATAACTCCCTTTGCATTATAGATGAAGAGAGAGGCATCGACCTTTGATTTTTTAAAACCAAAGAGAATGAGAAATTGAGAGAGTTCAACATACCATGACCTTGGGGCTTGCTTGAGTCCATACAAGGCTTTACGCAACCGACAAATATGAGATGAGTGAGTAGAATCAACATACCCCAAAGGTTGTTCTAGATAGACTTCCTCATGTAAGGTGCCATTTAAGAAGACATTATTAATGTCAAGTTGCTTGATGGGCCATGCATGATGAAGGGCAAGAGTAAAAACAATACGCACCATAACAAGTTTCATCACAAGGCTAAATGTCTCAAAGTAGTCACGACCAGCTTCTTGAGAGCACCCTTTCGCTACCAGTTGAGCCTTGTAGTGATCAACAGAGCCATTGGCACGTCGTTTCACACGGAATACCCATTTGTACCTTATAAAAGATTGCGTAGACCGTGGAACAATATCCCATGTTTTGTTGAGTAACAAGGCATTAAACTCATCATCCATGGCTTGTTTCTATAGTGGGTCTTTGAGAGCTTGAGTAACAATCTTTGGCTCTATTGTGGAAGGCAAAATATGTCATGTAGTAGTATTAACAAATGAAGGACCAAAGTGCCTCAGATTTGGCCGGCGAATCCGCTGTTGCGGATGATCATGTTGTGGCAAATCAAGGGAGACATCTTGCTGTGGCAGATCAACCAAGAGAACTGATGTGGTAATGGAATTATCAGGTTGCTGTGGCAGGTTACGCAATGGAACTAGTGTGGCAATTGAATCATTAGGCTGTCGTGGCATATTAGACAATGAAGCATTAGGTTACAGTGGTATGAGGGGAAATAAACATCAGATTGTTGTGGCATAGTAGGTAATAAAGCATTAGGTTGTCGTGGCATAGTAGGTAATGAAGCATTCGGTTGTCGTGGCATAGGAAGGACACGTCGTGTAGCAAAAAAAAGATGTGAGGAACAAACTGAATATGGTGAGAGATATAGATTCTGTTAGTGGTCAGCTCTAGGCATTTATAAGCAGACTGCATCACAGATTATCCAACGAAAACAAATTCAGCGGACCGTGGCTTAAGTTTATGTGTCGTGTATGGTCTCAGCCAAGGAAAGTACAAGCATCTGAATGGTTGAATCTTGTCATAGTTCGGTGCTTGTTGATGAAGGAGAAGGTAAGGCGATACATTACCCAATATCGGTGTTGGCATCCGGTTAATAAGATAAGTAGCTGCCTGAAAAACATGAAGCCAATACTCTGTTGGGAGGGATGCAAAGTGAAGTAGAGAGAGTCTAGTCTCCACTATGTGACGGTGTCTCCGTTTAAAAGTCTTGTTATCTTCTAGAGTATGAGGTGGTGAAGTAAAGTGGTAAATATCGCCCAAATTCAAAATGGGCAAGATCTTAACAAACTCTCCTCCATTATCAAATAATAGAGACATAATGCTCTGATGAAAAAAAAATTCAACAAGCCTTTTAAACTGAGGAAATATTGCTGCAACATCAGATTTCTTCTTCATCGGGTATAGCCATATATAATTGGTAAAATGATCAACAAACACTATATAGTATGAATATCCATCATAAGACACGTGTTTAGTGCTCCAAACATCAAAGTAAAGCAATTCAGGGGACGAGAGCTTGACATAGTATTTTGACCAAATAATAGTTTATGATTCTTATTAATAAGACAAGAAGTACAATGATAGTTCATTAAACTAGTTAGGTCATAAGATATATTACAAGTGCGTAATATAAAGGCTAAGACTTTATCAGAGGGATGACCAAACTTGTGATGCAGTTGATGCACGAACAATCAATTAACTGAGTTGACTTGGGGATAAAAGGATCGTGGAGCATAGTAGACACCACCAATTTTATTGCCTCAAAGAAGGGAAATTCCCATGGGTCGATCCTAAACAAGAAAATAAGAGTCAAAGAATTCAACAGACACATGAAGAGATATAGGTAGAGAGCTATCATTACCTAGATGAACTGTATTTAACTAAGGAACACACAAGACATTTGTGAGAGAAAGAGGCTTGGTAGCCGTGGGAACAGTGCATCGGCCAATATGAGATATAGGTAGAGAGCTATCATTACCTAGATGAACTGTATTATGACCATCATAAGAAGAGATATCCTGAAGATACACAGTGGTCATTGTGGTGTGATGCGAGACACCACTATCAAACATCCAAGGAGTAGGATTAGATGATGAAAGATCAGTAGCAGTATTGACAGTCGGTGAATCAGACGATGGCTCCTAATAAAAGTTGTTGTCGTGAAGAAATCAAACAAGCTTACGGCAATCCCGAACAACATACCCTGGCAAATTATAAAACTTGCACACAATATCTTGTCGTCTAAAATGACCAGATTAAGGAACATGACTACTACCGCCACCAAAAAATGAATGGCAAGAGTGACCATCATTCCCTCGAGAACGGTTGGTGGAATAACCATGATTTGAATTAGCACAAGATCATTGGAAGTAGAAGAGGGAACCATGAAAGGTGATCTGGTTTATAGAATAGGGGAAAAATATGAGTAGAGAATTTCTACTTCGCTCTGATTACCATGTAAAGGATTTGTATAGTTGATAGTTAATAATGTTTACAATTGACCTATATATATGGGCTTACAAATGAATATACAAGGATAAGGGAAATCAAATATTTAAATACAAGATAAGATTAAGATAGGATTAGATAGAATTTGAATGAGATAAAAGTTATCTCATCTTATCTTTATCCTTAATAATATGATGGTCTTTGAAAAATAGTCACTTGACAGTTTACAAGGTGAGGGAATTGTGAGATCACATGGGATGATATCCTAGGACAGTTACTGTTATGGGGGAGTTTGATTCGGATACAAGGGAGATTTTAGATTTCATCGTTGTAGAATGGTGCATACGTTTCTACTCCATTATTTCTTTAGTAGAAGAGTTAAAACTGGCTGGGTTCAATGGTTATGTGGGTCTTCAGTTCGGTTGTCTTAAATCTGTTATATGGTATAGAATCTCGAGAGGAGTTTCTTCTTGATAAAGAACTACTATGACTGTGGTTTGAAAAGGCAGAGCCGTGGAATATGACTTCAGTAGGATTTCATAGTCGAAGAGTATGGGTATCGGTATATGGTTTGCTGCTACACAAATGGTGTGTTTCGACTTTCACTAGGATTGCAGAGTTATGGGGATCTTTTATCAATAACAATGAGGAGATGAGCTTACCCTTATATTTTGAAAGAGCAAATGTTTTGCTATGTACAAGTCAATTTTCCAATATTGATGAATTTTTTATTATTACATTGCAGGATTATGACTACTACCTTCGTGTAACGGAGGTTACACCACTCTTTCACCCGAGCTTCAAACAGGATAGTGATTCAAATTCAGACTTAGATTCATCGTTGAATGAATTTGAGGACGAGATAGAGGATAGGGAGATGATCATTGAGGATAAGTGTTGAAATGTTTTGAACTAGGAAGGCATGGTAAAGGAGAACACAGAGAATGAGCTGGCTTTAGTGATAAAAGGATCTGGGGATGCTGGAGTGATGTGAGATAAAATACCGGCGCGAGATGAGCAGGAGAGCTTGTTTCTGAGTTTGTTCTGATATCTATTTTAGATTCTTCAATGGAGGATGGGTTAACTATGCATACTTAACGGGGGATCGTGCGTGTTTGAATTAGAGAGGTTATATTGTTGCCAGTTATGAAGAATCTCACTTGCTTTCTAACTCTAACTTAGTTGAAGTATTTGTGCATCATACAAACTCTACCCTGGAAGGAGAGGTTGGTAATATCACAAACCAATTATTTTTGGTAGACAGTTTTCAGCAAGCACAAGGGCAGGTGACAAAATCAGTCGTTGTATCAGGCAAGAAGAAGAGATGTCGAACTCGAAAGGCTGTGGAGACGTCATCGGCAATCAATATTGATGAGGATCTGGCATTGCGTTATGAAGTGAATGCAACAATTTTATTGAGAAAATTAGTTGAGGTGACAACATTAGGTAAAGAGGAAGACATAGTCCGAGACTTAAGTCGAGCGATAGCAGAAAGCAGGGCAAGGTTTTGAGAATGCGAATCTTGTCGTGGAATGTCCAGGGGTTGGGTAGTGTGATGAAACATCGTAGGATTCGAGATCTGATCCGAGTAAACAAAGTGGATATGACTTTCTTTCAAGAGTCGAAGCTCGAAGAGGTGTTATCAATGGTTGTGGCTAGCTTGTGGCCTCTGATTCATTCGAGTTCATCTTTTGTCCCTCGGTTGGAGCGTTGGGGGGTATTTTGATAGTTTCGGAATCTTCGCACTTTATATTGGAGTCTTCAGAGGTTGCTCGACACTTTGCTTTGTTGCAAGGTCGATAGATACATGAAGGATTACAATGTTGCCTATTGTCTGTTTATGCACCTTGTGATAATCAGGATTGTTTTCTCCTATGGGGGGTATTATCAAGCAGAATTTTTGAGTTTGGGGGAGCATGGTGTGTTGTGGGTGATTTTAACGTAGTCCGAGAGCCTGTGGAAAATGGGTGGTTGTACTTCGAGATCCATTGACATAGAAGAGTTTTTGAGCTTCATTAAGACAATAGGCTTGGCCGATCTTGTGGAGATCGATATATTCAACCGAATTGCTTGCCAAGTGGTAGAGAAGATGTAATTTGGGTGATGGTGGTGGAAGAAAAAAGATAGAAAAGAGACACAAAGAATTTAGAGTGGTTCGAGCTTCTAACCAAGCTTTACATCCACTACCTTAGCTTCCCCACTAAGGATTACAACAAATTCACTCTTGAATTTCTTCTCCTTTTCTAGGCTAAGGAGGCAACCCTTACACACTCAAAGCTTTTTATCCCAAAGCTTGAGTAAACCCTCTTTTACAAGAGAAATAAAAGCAAACTTGTAAAATCCTCACAAGGTAGATAGTTTGCACTCTTAATCACTCACCCAGATCCTAATACACTTGAGCATACATTTACAATTAAGCTCACAAGTGTTGTCTATACAAGAAATTTGACAAATTGAGCACTAAGACATTTCTTAATCATATGATTGTTGACTTGAGGATCATTAGTTGTTTCTTAGTGCTTGAAGGGTCATTTTAACTTCCCAAAATGATTTCTTAGCCGTTGGTGACCGTTGGGATTGAATTGGAGCCGTTGGAGGCTGATTTCCATGCAATTTTTCCCAATCTGGTGCAGGGTGTATCGATACGTGGGGTACCCATAGGGAAAGAGCCTTTGAGCCTGGAAACATGAAGGTGTATCGATACACTTGAAGGTGTATTGATACAACCTTGTTTGGAAATAGCCGTTGGGGGATTTGACACGTAGGCGTATCGAAACACCAATAGGCATATCGAAACGCTTAACCACCGTATCGATACGGACTTACCTGTATCAATACAGGTTTTGGCAGAAGAAAGGTTACTGTAACTGAAACCCTAAGGTGTATCGATACTAGGTATATTGTATCTATACGGTCATGCTGAAAACATGAGTTTGGCTACTTTAAAGCATTTTAAATCCTTCCAAAGCCTTATAAAAACCCATCAAACATATTTTCAAGTTGTTTAGACTTTAAAATACTTTTGAAATCTTTTCAGTTTAGTCCAAAATTATTTTTAATTATTATATCAAAACAAATATCTTAACAATCTCCTCCTTTTTGATATAATAAAACCAACTTGAAAAATTGTTTGTGATTCTCCCCCTTTATAAAATAATTTTTGAATAAGAGATTAAAGATTCAAAAGAGATAAAAGCTCCCCTTTATTCATTTGAAAAATAAAATTTTCAAACCATTTCTCTCCCTTTTTGTTATATCAAAAAGAAATATGTAATTTTAAGTTCAATATAACAATGGAGGTTTAAAAACAAAGTTTGAAAAAGATAAGAGTTTTGTTTAAAAATGCCCCCTTATTCAAGCATCAAACACATGGTTAGTCCAACAATTTATGATTACATAGTTGAATTAAAATAAATTCAACTAAAATTTTTACCACTTGAACCAAAGGTAGGATGTAAAGCCTTCCTTCTTCAAGCGATCTTTCTTGTGTGTATGGAGCTCCCCCTTAATGTTGTACTTTGTTGATCATTCTCTATCACACCTAAAATAAGACAATAAAGTAACTTTTGGTATCCAAATTGCTTTGTATCCATAGGCATTATTAGCACAAATTTTAGTCCCCTTAGGAATCCATTTTGCAATTCCATCCTTTTTATTTAAAGTAATTAGTCCTTTTGGGACTCAAATAATTCTAAAACATTTTCCTTTAATAAATCTAGGAGTACTAGATTATCTTTGATAAAAGTTTGATTTTCCAAAATCGTTTTTCTTTTGAAGTTTATTGGAAATCAAATCTTTTTCGTTCTTAAGACCATTCATTTCTTTTTGGTGATCTTTTTCTAAATTTTGAAGCAAATTTTCTAAATTCAAAACTTTAAGCTCAAATTCTTTGATTTTTGCTTCAAACTCCAAATTGGTTTTCAAAAGCAAATCATTTTCGGTTTTTAATTTTGAAATCAACTTTTTGTTTTTCAAAAATGAAGCCTTGAACTCAAAAACCAATTCGTCATAGACTTCTTGTAACTCATCAAATGAATATAAATTTGAATTAGACAAGTTAGAAGTTACCTTTCCCTCATGGAGGGTCATTAAGCGTAAGTGGGCTACCACATTGTTAGTGGAGTCTTCATCATCTCTCCATATTGCCACATATGCTTTCTTTGAAGATGATCCCTTATTGTTGAAGAGAGAACAATCGTATTTGGTATGCCTCGTCTCCTTGCATTCATGGCTATTTTGGGGATTCTTCATCATCTTCTTCGATTCATGCTTAGATTTTTCCATTTCACTCTTCATGAACCAGGTAAATTTCTTGAAGAGATAAACCATCTCTTTATCTTCACTTTCCTCCCCACTATCTTCACTTTCCTCCCCACTTGATTCTACATGTTGGCATGTGGAAGATTTAAGAGCAACGACATTCGCGTTAATGCCTAGCTCTATGATCTTTTTCTTCCCCATCTTCTTTATCTCTTCATTGTCCTTATTCTTCTCTTCTTTTCCTTTCTTCATGATTTCATGAGTGAGAAAATGCCCCATGAGTTCATCTAGCATTATAGTCTTGAGATTCTTGGTTTCAATGATGGCGGTCTTCTTTGAGTCCCATGACTCGAAAAGAGAGTAGAGAAGCTTTCGGACAAGCTTATCTTCCGAAATAATTTCTCCATAGCCTTTGAGTTCATTTATGATGGTAGACAATCTATCAAACATATTCGTGATGTCTTCATCCGGTTCCATCTTGAAGTTCTCATACTCAAGGTTGAGAAGACCAATCTTGGTCTCCTTTACATCGTTTGTTCCCTCGTACGTGACTTTAAGCTTGTCCGATAACTCATTGGCACTCTCACAAGAAGAGACTTTGACATACTCTTCTTGTCCTAATACACAAAATAGCATTAGCAACACCTTCGAGTTTAGCTCCATCATCTTCTTGTCATTGGCATTCCAATCCGCTTTTATTCTTTGAGGCACGAACGATCCATCTTCAACAAGATCCCAAAGATGATAATTTTTTGCCTTGATGAAGTACATTATCATATTCTTCCAATAGGCATAATGTTCACTGTTGAAGAATGATGGCTTGTCGATAGATTGAGCCATGAACACCAGTTGATAAAATGGTTGATCGAGCTTGTCAGGATTGCCTTAATAAGATGTTAATCCCCTCGATTGATCCTTGATCTGATACCAATTATGGAGCTCGATATCTTTATCTGAATTGCTTGCCAAGTGGTGGAGAAGATGTAATTTAGGTGATGGTGGTGGAAGTAAAAAAAATAGAAAAGAGACACAAAGAATTTAGAGTGGTTCGAGCTTCTAACCAAGCTCTACATCCACTACCTTAGCTTCCCCACTAAGGATTTCAATAAATTCACTCTTGAATTTCTTCCCCTTTTCTAGGCTAAGGAGGCAACCCTTACACACTCAAAGCTTTCTATCCCAAAGCTTGAGTAAACCCTCTTTTACAAGAGAAATAAAAAGCAAACTTGTAAAATCCTCACAAGGTAGATAATTTTCACTCTTAATCATTCACCCAAATCCTAATACATTTGAGCATACATTTACAATTAAGCTCACAAGTGTTGTCTATACAAGAAATTTGACAAATTGAGCACTAACATTTCTTGATCATATGATTGTTGACTTGAGGATCATTAGTTGTTTCCTGGTTCTTGAAGGGTCCTTTTAACTTCCTAAAATGAGTTCCTAGCCGTTGGTGACCATTAGGATTGAATTGAAGCCGTTGGGGGCTGATTTCCATGCAATTTTTCCTAATCTGGTGTAAGGTGTATCGATATGCAGGGTACCTGTATCGATACAACCTATTTGGGAAAGAGCCATTGAGCCTGGAAACATGAAGGTGTATTGACACACTTGAGAGTGTATTGATACACTTGAAGGTGTATTGATACGACCTTGTTTGGAAATAGCTGTTGGGGGGTTTGACACGTAGGCATGTCGAAACACCAAGAGTCGTATCAAAACACTTGGCCACCGTATCGATACGGACTTGGCTGTATCGATACAGGTTCTGGCAGAAGAAAGGTTACTATAACTGAAACCCTAAGGTGTATTGATACTGAGTATACTGTATCAATACGCTCATGCTAAAAACATGAGTTTAGCTACTTTAAAACATTTTGAATCCTTCCAAAGCCTTATAAAAACTTATCAAACATATTTTCAAGTTGTTTGGACTTAAAAATACTTTTGAAATCTTTTCAATTTAGTTAAAAACTATTTTTAATTATTATATTAAAATAAATATCCTAACAGATATGCCCCTTAAATGACAACGATGTACTTTGTTCGAGCTTGGAAGGAGATGCATCCGGATTGATCGGTTTCTAGTCTCCACTGTTTGGGTTGAAAGCTTCAGTAGTTTACAGCAGCTTTGTTTGCTGCGCGACATTTTTGATCATACACCATTGCTTCTCTTATGCGATGATCGAGATTGGGGTCCGAGACCATTTAAATTTATAAATTGTTGGATGGATAGTGAGTCTAATGTATGTCGGTTAGCTCAAGAATGGGAGCGATTATCGGTTATGGGTATTGGGAATCATAATCTAGCATTAAAGCTGAAACATATGACAATTTTTCTTCGAGCCTAGAATCGGTCTGAATTTGGAGATGTCGACAAGATTATTGCATCCTTTCGGTCCTCTATTGAAGGGGTGGATCATGATTTGGCTTCGGGTGTGGTGTCGGATGAGGCCTTGGAGATGCGATAATTGTGGTTTAAAGAATTATGGAAAGCGATTGCTCAGAAAAGTCTATTTGGAGACAGAAGTCTCGGGCAACATGGCTTCGCTTGGGCGATAGGAATACATGTTTCTTTCATCGTGTTGCAAAAATTAGAGCTATTCGAAATACAATTATGGGTTTGCAAATTAATGGGTTGTGGGAAACTAGTCCATCTCGATTGCATGCATTGTTCTGCCGTGAATTTAAATCACATTTTGTACAGGAGCAGCGTTTAGCTACTTGGACAGTAGAGGGTGCATTTAAACAAATTAGGGAAGTAGAGATGTCGAGTTTAGTTGCTCCTTTCTCGTTGGAGGAAATTCGAGATGTAATTTGGAGTTGTGATGGCTCGAAAGCCCTAGGACCAGATGGTTTTAACTTGGAATTTTATAAGCGCGGCTGGGATTTTGTTAAGGGTGATGTTGTGTCTTTTGTCTCAATTTCACCTTACCAAGATGCGCTAATTCTACCTTTTTGGTTTTAATTCCGAAGAAGGACTCACCTCTTGCAATGAGTGATTTTAGGCCAATAAGCCTTGTTAATTCGATCTATAAGATTGTGGCGAAATCTTTAGCAAGGAGACTACAACATGTTATGAATGACCTTATCAGCGACACACGGATGGCCTTTGTAAAGGGCCGTCATATTGTGGATGGCATCCTTTTAGCGAACGAGGTTATTCACTCTTTACGTAAATCTAGCGCACTGAAGGGGGGTTTGTGCTTAAATTGGACTTTGTGAAAGCATGACTATGTCAGTTGGGAGTTTTTGGATGCTATTCTTTGTCGTATGGGTTTTAACGTTACATGGTGTAACTGGATGTGGGAATGTATAAGCACAGTCCGTTTGTCGGTGCTTGTGAATGGGTGTGCTTCTAAGGAATTTTGTATGGGCAGAGGTATTTGGCAGGGGTGTTCTTTATCACCGTTGCTATTTGTAATCGTGGTCGAAGCCTTTCATCAGATGATGAAATCAGCATACAACAATGGTGTCATTAGGGGCATGGATATTTCGGATTCTTTTTTGATTTTGCACCTATAGTTTGCCGATGATACTATGCTTTTCCTTGATGGTGCTTTGGATATGATTGTTAATATTCAACGTCTTCTACATTGTTTTCAGGCTTGCTCGGGGCTGTGTATTAACTTTCAGAAGTCGAAACTCTTCTTCTTTGGGGTAGAACCAGTGGTTAGTGATGAGTCTGCATCTATTTTGGGTTGTCAAAAGGGTGAGTTGCCGTTTATGTATCTTGGCTTGCCACTGGGCGTTAATCCTCGCATCAAAGAAATATGGGATTCGATGATAGCGCGCTTTCGCGTGAAGTTGGCTGGTTGGAAGTGAACCTCTTTTACGTTCGTGGCACGTTTCACGTTGTTAAATTCTGTGTTATCTACTTTACCAATTTATTATATGGGCATCTTTGTTGTTTGGAAAGGGGTTCTTGTTGCAATTGATAAGATACGTTGTGCTTTCCTATGGGGAGGCGTTGAGCTTCACCGTAAAATGAGTCGCGTTAGGTGAGAGGTAGTTTGCAGACCTCGGCACCTTGGCGGACTGGGTGTAGTGGACCTTTAAGTTCGTAATCAAGCTTTAATTTCTAAGTGGAGTTGGCGCTTTGCACAAGAGCCGACTTCTCTTTGGCGTGCTCTTATAGTTGCGAAGTATGGCACAAATGTCCAATGGTGGCGGTTTAATACTTCTCGACGGTCTTCGATGTCGGTAATTTGAAGGCAGATTGTAACTACTTCTATGAGTTCGAGAGTTGTTGCCCATATGGGTGAATCGAGTTATATTTGGAGGGTTGGCAGTAAAGTGAAGGTTCTATGTTGGCTTGATCCTTGGTGTACGGATTTACCTCTGAAGGATTCGTTCATATGCTTGTTTTCCATTGCTGTTAATAAACTTGTGTTGGTTTACGACTATGCCATTGATGGTTCCATGTCTCACTCACAGTGGCATTTATTCTTTCGCCGAGCCTTACGGGTTTTTAAGTCGCGGCAGCTTGTTGATTTGTTAAAATTGGTGTCGGTAACTGTACTGCAAGCTCATTTAGTTGATTCTTTGATTTGGAAACCAGATTGTTAGGGGTGCTTTTCGGTGGAAGTGTTGTCGAAGTTGATCTTACTTGATAAGGTTGGCGATGCAGCCATTGGAACTTGTTTCGCATGGAAGGTCCCTGTCCTGCCTAAGGTGCAGGCTTTCCTTTGGTTTTTTTGGTTACAACGCTTGCCTACGTTTCAGTTTTTGCATCCTCGGGGCATTGCTTTATCGGCAGATCAGGGTCTCTGTGTATGGTGCGGATTGTGTGAGGATGAGATTGATCATATCTTGTATTCTTGCACTTTTGTTTGCTCGATTTGTGGTTGGTTTATGGAGTGGTGGGGGGTTCGTTTGGTGTTGCCACTGTCCTTATCAGATTTTATCGCTTCAGATTGCTTTTGCTCTTTTCCAGGTGAGAAGCGTAAGTAGTGGCTTTCGTGTGTGGCGTCGTTACTTTGGTCATTAAGGTTGGCACGTAAAGATTTGGTTTTTAATAAGAAACGGATGTCCTACGAGGAAATTTGTTTCTTAATTAAGTTATGCTCGTTCTTTTGGGTGAAAGTGATGAATGAGGATATTACTGTTGTGGAGGCGGCTTGGTGGCGATGTCCAAGTGGTTGTATTGTTTCGAGGGCTGTTTGGTCTACGTGGTATGGTGTGAAGTGGGAGGTGTCGGGTCTTGGTTCATTGAAGTTTAATGTTGATGGCTCAGCGATGGGCAAACATGGGTCTTCTGGTTTTGGAGGGGTGTTTCGGGATGATTCAGAGAGAATTTTAGCATTGTTCTTTGGGCCTCTGGGCATTTTAGATTCAACAGTGGCTGAATTGAAGGCTTTCGCGTTTGCATTATCTATGGTGTCGGATTTCGAGTGGAGCGATCGACCTTTAATCATCAAGTCGGATTCTAGTGTAGCTATAGGTTGAATTTTACATACGCGGCGACGTTCATGGCGTTTATGGGATATTTTTGAATCTATTGATTCTTTTTGCATCACATTGCCGAATGTTTGCTTTCATCATACCTATCGAGAGGCTAACACTTGCGGATGTGCTGGCCAAAGAGGGAGTTGATCGAGCAGCCGTATTTCGTGCGTGTCTTTGATTGGGGTTTTGTTTTGTGTTTGGGTGTAGTGTGCTGGAAGGGTCATGGGTAAGGATTGAAGGTTGTTGGTCGGGCATGTTTTGTGTTTGGGGGCGTGTTTTATTGTCTCTCGTTTAGCTTGTTGCATGTTTTGGGTTGTTCTTTAATTCGTGTCGTATTTTGTCGCGTATATTGATTTTGTTATTCCTTATTTATCTAATTGTGGTGTACTTTTTTCTTTCATTTAGGGTTATAGAAGTTTTTAACGAGACATACAACTAGATATTGGTTGAATGATTTTTTTCTGAAATAAATTATACTTTTTTATGAGAAAAAAAATTAGAAGGGACAATGGCTTAATTTCAATAGTTTTATAAATCAATGTTTTAAAATATAATCAAACCACCAAAGTACAGTACGAATGAAAATTGTCTGCCCCTAATTATGTTCCTTTTGGTGTCACACTTTAAAAAGTTGGTTTAAGGTTTAAAGATGGGGTTTAGAGAATTATGGTATGATGTAATTTCTAGGGTGTAAGATTTAAGATGTGAAATTTAATGTTAAAGTTTAGAATTTAATTCTTTTAAATTATTTTAGTGTGAGGCATAAAAAGAAGTATACTTAGAGCCAGAGAATTTTTATTCGGTACATAGGGGCATTTTCATCCCATAATTAATTGCATAGTAAGAGAAATACATGTTTTTATTAAAATACTTATTAGGTTTGGCCTCATCTGTATGCTGGTACATGTGGCCTTAGATGGACTTTCTGTGTAGTTTATTATAGGCTTAAAGTTCAATAAGCTCCTAAATTTTTACAAAAAAAATCAATTAAATTTTTAAACTTTTTTTGCACCTAATTAAGCTCTCAAACTCAAGAAAAAAAATTAATTTAGCCCTTTGACCAATGTTAACCGTTAACTTTAACGATATTTTTTGAAATTTTTTGTGACACGTATTGCAACATGATAATGCCACTTTTCGTTTCTAGGAATTTTTAAAATTTAAATTTAAAAAAATATAAAAAAATAAAAAATTCAAGAAAATTCTAAATATTTTTAATTTCAAAGTTTATTTTAAAATAATAAATAATTATTTTCAAAATGTTAAAATATTTTAAAAATTAAAAATATCAAAGATCATTATTATACAATTATAAAAAAAAAATTGATTTTTTTATATTTTTTAAAATATAGTTTAAAATATATTTTAAAAATCAAAATAACTTTTATTGCTTTATATTTTTTCAAATTATTTTTTATACTTGTATAATAATATTTAATTTTATTTTTTAATATTTTGAAAAAGTATCATTTTCAAATAAATTTCAAAAATAAAAAAAATAGAATTTTCCAGAATTTTTGAAAAAATTTAGATTTTCTCTTGTTTTTTAGATATTTTAAAAAATTATAAAAATGACAAATGGCATTACAGTGTTGCAACACCTGTCAAATGATCTTTTTAAAAAAATTGTTAAAATCGACATTGGTCAAAGAGTCCAATTAATTTTTTTCTTGAGTTTAAGGACTTAATTAGGTACAAAAAAATTTAGAAACTTAATTAATTTTTTTGTAAAAGTTTAAAACCGTATTAAGCCCTTAAGCCTTTATTATATTTTCACCAAGCACGATCATCTAAAGAAATTACCCATCATTTCTTAGGTTACAACTAAGCTTTTACTGTAATTAGGGGTGCATGTCAACCCAAAAAATTGAAAATCTGTCCGAATCGAAGTGTTTTAATGATTTACTGTTTATAGTTTATAAGTTTAAAAATTATGGTTAACCAAATCGAACCGATTCAAACCGAATCAAATTTAAATTTTTATTTAATTTGTAATTATTTTAAATATTTTACAATGTAAAAATAAGTATTTAAACTTAAAATAGTGAAATAATTTTAAATATATATAAATTATTAATTATTTTTCATTTACTTGAAAAATAATTTTTAAAAAATAAGAAAAATAGTTTAAAACTTTACCAAATAATACTTTGAAATTCATCAAGTAAAACTATTTTGTCAAAATATTTTTTTTAAAATCTAAAGCTAATATGAAAAAAAAAACAATAACCGATATTAACTGAATCGAAAATGAGTGGTTATTATTATTTTTACCGCCTAATATCTTCATGGATTTTCACTTCGAGTTTACAGAATGTCATTTAATCTTAATGTAGACTTTGATGCAATTTGAATATAATTGCAGTCCAATGAATTTAGATGAGAAGAGAATTGTACAACCTGGAGTGAAGTTGAGATAAGGTTGGGTGTGTGCAAAAATTAAAATTATGATGTTAAAAATAATATTATAAAATTAAAAACTTATGAATATAATATACAAGTCGATTTAAGTTAAGTTTTTTTAATCTAAAATTCATGTTTACATATAGGCTTATATATCATATTAGTACCTAATATATACCAAATTTTTCATTTTGGTACTTAAAGTATTTTTTGGTCAAAATAAGTACTTAAAGTATATTTTTTGGTTAAACTAGGTACCTAAAGTATATTTTTTGGTCAAAATATGTACCTAAAGTATTTTTTCGTTAAAATAAGTATCTAAATTATATTTTTTTGTCAAAATAGGTATCTAAAGTATTTTTCAGATCAAAATAGGTACTTAAAGTATACATATTTTTATATAGGTTCCTAAAAATTGTCATGTGACATTAATTAAAAGGATTATTATCCTATACACCGGCGGTGAAAACTTTTTATTTCCACAAGTGCCTCAATTATAGGGTTTAGGGTTTAGAGTTTAAGGGTTTGTGTAGGGGTTTAGAGTTTAAGGTTTATGGCTAGAATTTAGGATTTAGGGTTGGAATTTAGAGTTTAGGGTTAGGGTTAGGCTTTAGGGTAATATGGGTAGGGACTTGGGTTTTAACCTATAAACCCTAAATTTTAACCTTAAACTCAAAATTCTATCAACAACCCTTAAATTCAAAACTACTACACTTAACCCCCAAAAATTAAATCCTAAACAGAGTCTCTAACCCCTAAAACTAAGGAGCTTGTGTAAAAAAGTTTCCACATGCGCTTGTGTATAGAATAATTACCCTAATTAAAAAATACATGATGTGCCTATTTTAAAGAAAAATATACCTTAAGTACTTATTTTGACAAAAAAATATACTTTAAGTACTTATTCTAATAAAAAAATACTTTAGGTATCTATTTTGACCAAAAAGTATACATTAGGTATCTAATTTAACCAAAAAGTATACTTTAAGTACTTATTTTGACCAAAAAAATACTTTAAGTACTAAAATAAAAAAAAATAGTATACTTTAAATACTAATATGATATATAAGCCATAAAAGGAGATGTTTTCCGAAAATTCTCCTAGCTTTTGAAAAGGGATGACAATTTACAGGAAAATTGTCTTATTTTTCGATAGTAACACATTTTCAAAAACAAAAAAAGAACGCACGTTAAAGTCTTAGCTCTTATAGGTGTTTAATTTTCAGCTACATTATTTTTGGAATGTCCATGTGGTCTAACGTATTTTTGGATTATAATCTACGCCCGTAGAAATTATACCATTGATCCTCCTCATCATATTATTCGTAGCTTTAATCAATAAAAATTAATAATTTTATTAATTTTTTATGTCATCTAATGTTTTAAAAAATATTTTTTAAATTTAATATACAATAAATATGATGAAGAAATTGGATTTGGTTGCTGCTAAGCAAGAGAGGTTGGAATTTGCGGAAGTCTGTGTCGAAATTGCCGTGGATGTTGTCATCCCTAAGGTTGTGAAAGTGCTTATGCAAGATGGTTCTCTCGTTGATGTGAGGGTTACTGTGCTGTGGCTTCCTCCTCGATGTTCAAAGTGTGCAGTATTTGGGCATCTTGAGAAAACTTGTCCTAAGTTTGAAGCTAAGCCCAAGGGGGAAGTTGCAGCAAAGGTTTGGAGGCCAAAGGTGCTGCTTTGGAGGTTGGAGATAATGCTGAAACGCCTTCTGAGGAAACAGGCTTTAATGCTGGTGCGGCTGCTTCTGATAGTCTTCAAGCAGTGGAGAAAACTGTTAATCATATAGGCACTTCTATGAGGTTTTGGTCAGTGACGCTGTGGAGGATGTTTTGCAGCATATTGATCAATTAGCTGACTCTATTGTGACTGGTGATGGTCTTGTGCCCCCTGATGTTGTTACTATGTCAGTGGGCACTGATGCTATTGCCGTTTTTGGTGCATCGTCAATGGATGCTCAGAATGCTAATAAAGACACTTCACATGATGAGTTTCCGCCCCTTCAGGAGTCTATGTCGCAGAAACAAAGAAAAAGAAAGGAAGAGGGAGGCCTCCGAAGGATAAAACTCTGACTACATATAGCTCCTTGGTGGATAAGTTGCAAGTTGATTCGAAGGGAGTTGCAGCTCTGATTAAAGAGGTCAAAGACAAAAAAAAGGCTTCGGTCAAAGAGGTGGCAGATTCAAAGTCTGCTGGAGGTACTACTCTTGCAAATTCTCAATGATTATATGCTTTTGGAATGTGAGAGGATTTAATAGTCCTCAAAAGCAGTTGAAAATTTTTAAAAGACTTCGAATGCTTGATGTTGATATTGTTTTTTGTTGGAAACTAGAGTTAGGAGAAATAAGGTTGAGGAGATTAGCTCTAAATATCATACTTAATGGTCTTTATGTTTTAACTATGATGCTATTGAGAATGGCCGAATTTGGGTGCTTTGGAAGAAAGACCTGAATTTTGCAGTTTTGTATTCTTTTGATCAATCTATCACTGTTAATGGAGTTTTGGGTGGTAAAAATGTTGTAATTTCTGGGATTTATGGTAGTAATGATGGTAAAGAAAGGAAGCAGTTATGGGAACAATTGAAAGATATGAAGCACACTGTTGAGGATTCAGCTTGGGTGCTAGGTGGAGATTTTAACACTTTCATTTCTTCAATAGAAAGTTCAGACACTAGAAGGCTGGGTCCTAATGATATGATTGATCTTAGGGAGTGTATGGACAATTTGGGGCTATTGGATCATCCCTATATGGTCCAGTTTACACATGGTCAAACATACAGGAGGATACGTTTCTAGCCAGGAAGCATGATCGAGTGTTGGTGAACTCAGATTGGATTCAGACTTTCCCTGGATCATATGTTGAGTTTTTGGCGCAGGGAGTATCTGATCACTGCCCTGGGGTTCTTTGGACTTACAAGGAGACATAGGCTGACCGGCCCAAGCCGTTTAAATTCTTCAATTTTTGAATTCATAATCCAAGTTTCCTGACTGTAGTGGAGAGTTCTTGGCAGGTAGAAGCTCAAGGTGATCCGTTGCAAGTTCTTTTTGATAAACTAAAGAGGCTGAAAAGGGTTTTGAAGGATTTTAATAGTGCTAATTACAGTGGGCTTTCTAGTAGAGTGGTAGCCAAGAGAAAGCAATTGGAAGAGCAACGGCTGATTAATCTCTCTTCTATGGGTATTTGTGATGTGGTAGCTGAGTTGAAGTTGCAATCAGAATTGTGGGATTTGGAAAAGGCTGAGGCTTCTTTTTTTAGGCAAAAATCCAGGGTAATGTGGTTTCAAGAGGGTGATCAAGGGACTGTTTTCTTTCATAATGCAGTTAGTATTAGGAAGAAGAAAAATACCATTCGAGTAATCCTTGATGAGCAAGGTAATAGAAGAGAGGATTTTGATGGAATTTCTACAGAATTGGTGAGGCTTTTCACACACCTAATAGGGAAGAAAGATGCTAATGTTGCTGGTTGTCCAGTGGACACTTTAAAAGAAATGTTGACTCGAGTTCCTGAAAGGGCTGAGGTTGAGCTTTGTAGGGTGGTGACCCCTGCTGAAATACATGCAACTCTGTTTAAGATGAGAAAAGATAAGAGTCCGAGCCCTGATGGTTATACTGCTGGGTTTTTTATTTTTTTTTAAAAAATTCTAGGTCTCAAATCACAATTTCAACTGTTGTCATTGCCAATCATCGACGACGTGCTCACCAATTATGTCGTCGGACCCTCACAATCGTCTATCCTACTCTTTCGTCGTCGAAAGTTCATCGACGGTGTACCTAACGTTAAAAGAATGTCGAACTCGCGAAAGAATAAAAAGAAACAAAAAACGGCGAACGACGAACGATGTATAGGTCAAGCGGTAGAGGATGAGGCTTCATTCTATCACCAATAGCGTGATGAAGGACGACGATAGTGTTCGCATTTAAGAATTTATGAGTTATATTGTGAATTTTTGGGAAATATAAGGATTTTTTAAAATTAAATTAAAAAAATAAAAAAATAAAATCACATGCCCTGTTTTGATTAGATAACGGAATTTTTCTAAACAATTGTTAACGGTCAGACACTTAAAATTAACGAAATAAAACATTAGATCCATATTTTTACCCAAAAAAATTGTAAGCACCTGGAGTAGTATGTACAATTTAAATACTTATTTTTATATTAAAATTTTCAAAATTAAATTCTTATAAAAAAGTAAAACCTAGTTTTTCTCTTAAACTTAATTTCTCTTCATAGCCACCATAAAGCTTTTCTTATCCCTTCTCTGCTTAACTAGTGGCGACCAGTTTTAGTATCGGTTTGTTGATCATCAGTATTTATTATTTTTTTGCTCTTTTATGTTTGTTTTTTAATTTTAATAAAAATCTCTGCTCTTGTAGCACGCATTTGCTCTGTTTTTGTGGCACGTTTTTTATTGACTTTTATGATTCATTTATCTATCCTTTAACACGATTTCAGAATACCGCAACGGTCGTTTGGTGCTCGTATAGAATCTTCATGGCGCTAGCTTTCTAATTTGATTTTATCGGTGGTCATAGAAAAGATTGATCCACACTCGTTTGATGGTTTGTTTGCGGATGTAATCAGAACTGTGTAGCGGAACAATCTACATAATAGTTTGTTTCGCTCACCACTCCTTTTTTATCTCGTAAAGTGTCTCCTTAGGCCAAAGACAGTGAGATTTAAAAAGTTTCTAGGCCTTTATGGTATGCTAATTTCTTTGGAACGATTTGCTTTTCTTTGTACTTTTGTATAAGATTTTTAATAGATTAGTCATTTTTCTCTCTTTGATGCATTGTATTTGTAATACCTTCCATGCTTATTAATAAAATTGAGATGTCATTATTTAAAAAAAAAATCAAACTTTAAGTAATTTTTCAATTAATTTTTTAAAATAATCTTAAATTGATTATAAAGTAATATTTGTTTATACTTTTCTTAACTCTGTGATGTGATGTACATCTTGTAAACAAATTAGATTAAACTCAAATCTTTTAAAATAAATAACATTATGTTTTTTATTGAGACTATTCGTTAAGGTTTAAGGGATATGATTTTTGTCGGGTAAAGTCAGCTCTATATTTATTATGGATCTACTTTAGTAGTTAGTCCGCAGAGCATTTACCTCTCATAATGTGTTTGCCGCGTCTGAGATTGAGCCTATACCCACCTAACCTTATGGCGGTGCATTTCAATTTAATATGTTTTTAATAGGTATTAAATTCACAAAAAGAAAGAATGTCGCACCAAAATTTTTGTTGACATATTTGTTAAGAGTTTTACAATCATTCTGATAATGTATCATTTTTATAGCATACTACAAAAGTTAATTCATTATATTCTGAGGCGAAATGTTGGGCGGGTTTACGGAAACTTGGCCCGCCTTAATTTTTTATAGGATAATTACATTTTTAACTCCAGGATGTTTTAAAATTATTAAAAATTAAGTCTTGATTCTTTTTAAAAATTTTATAATTTAATTTTTTTAAGACCCTATCACTTTTAAAGTTAATAAAATTAAATTGTAATTTAAAAAAAACTGCTGCCTGCGTGGCAAGCCGCCCTTTTAACACCGTCTTTATTGATAAATAAAATCTTTAAAAAATCCCACAAATATGGAAGTAAACAAAATAAGAATCCGTTAACCAAAATTAAAAAATGGCAACAACTTAAATTTCAATATTCCACATCGGATTGAATTATCATTATCACTTTGAGATTATCCAAAATTATAAATGACGCTTATTTCCTTTCTTGTTTGTGTGTACATTACCAGTGTTTGGATAAACTTTCGGCCACATTCCCGAGAAAATAAGGAAATATTTTCCTAGAAAAACAATAATAACCAACATCTATTCCAATATATAGAAGGCACCCCAACCCCGTTTTCTCGCTTCTCTCTGTTTAATCCCTGCATCCAAGTTGACCAAACAACCAAGGAGAAGAAAAAATGCCGGAAGAAATTTACATCGCCTCAATCGACCAAGGCACCACCAGCACCCGCTTCTTAATCTATGACAAATCCGCTCGAGTCATCGGTTCCCATCAGGTCGAGTTCACTCAGTTCTACCCTCAAGCCGGGTATTCCTTTCAAACCTCACTTCCAAATCCATTTTTTCATGTTGGGTAAACTCTGGGTATGCTTGAAATCACATGAAGATTGAAATTTGTTGATGTGTTTGTTGTCTTTTCTTTCGTTTTTTTTTTCCGGAATTTTTTTGGGTGTTAGATGGGTGGAGCATGATCCACTGGAAATATTGGAGAGCGTGAGATTGTGCATCACAAAGGCACTAGACAAGACTACTGCTGATGGACACAATGTTGACAGCGGACTGAAAGCAATTGGATTGACAAATCAAAGAGAAACGACTGTTGTTTGGAGCAAATCTACTGGTTGTCCTCTCTATAACGCCATTGTTTGGATGGATGCTCGTACCAGCTCTATTTGCAGGTGATCCTTTTCTTTTATCAATTTCCCTCGTTAGTTTTGTTTGTTGGTTCTTTGATATTGCTCAGTTTTCTGTTTGGTTTTTGAATTGGTTGGTTTGATTTATATTCCCTTGGTTTCTGTAAATCATGAATTCCTTTAGTCTGCTGTCGATAGCCTAGTTTGAGTTCTATGTTACTTCGACGCAGCTGTGAGTGTTAAATACAGGCATGTGTTTGACTTAGGTATGGTTAATTTTTTTCAAGATAAATGTGTCATGTCACGAACCCGTCTCCTGTGAATGTGTTTGATAAATGGAGGATTGGATCAACATATTCTTGGATATTCGTTTGCTGTTTTGTAATGACGGTCCAAATTCCATGTAATTGATGTTTGAGGTGATCTTCATATTAGGAAATTGGAGAAAGAACTACCAGGAGGGAGAACACATTTTGTGGAATCTTGTGGTTTGCCTTTAAGCACTTATTTTAGTGCAGTGAAGCTGCTATGGTTGATGGAGAACAAGGTTGAGGTTAAAGCTGCTATTGAAAAAGGGGATGCCTTGTTCGGAACTATAGACACATGGTTAATCTGGAACTTAACTGGTGGTGTAAATGGTGGATTACATGTCACTGATGTCTCTAATGCATCGCGTACTATGCTCATGAATCTCAAAACCCTTGATTGGGATAAAACCACATTGGAAACTCTTGGAATACCGGCTGAAATTCTGCCAAAAATTGTAAGTAATGCCGAGGTCATTGGTAAAATCAGCAAAGGGTGGCCGGTTTTTGATGTTCCTATTGCAGGATGTCTTGGTGATCAGCATGCTGCAATGGTTGGTCAAACCTGCCTAAAGGGTGAGGCCAAAAGCACTTATGGAACTGGTGCCTTTATCATGCTCAACACAGGTACTGAGCTCATTAAGTCAAGTCACGGGCTCCTAACCACGATTGCATTCAAGCTTGGTCCAAAAGCACCGACCAACTATTCTTTAGAGGGATCTATTGCTATTGCTGGTGCAGCAGTTCAGTGGCTAAGAGACAGTCTTGGAATAATTTCCACTGCAAAAGAGATTGAAACTTTGGCATCAAAGGTCGATTCCACAGGTGGGGTTTACTTTGTTCCTGCTTTCAATGGATTGTTCGCTCCATGGTGGCGAGATGATGCTCGTGGGGTTTGCATTGGAATCACGAGGTTTACAAACAAGTCTCACATTGCTCGTGCGGTGCTCGAAAGCATGTGTTTTCAAGTGAAAGATGTATTAGATTCAATGCACAAAGATGCAGGTGAGAAGGGTGAGGTTAAGAATGAAAAGGGAGAGTTCTTGCTTAGGGTGGATGGAGGTGCCACTGTCAACAACCTTTTGATGCAAATTCAGGTTAGGGCTCTATTCATTACTTCTTGTTTTTTGTTTTCCTTTTCGCTTGCTATTATATAGCTTGTTGCTGTCAATGAATTTAAGCATTCCAGTTTGGTGTGCGAACTTCATATAGACATGGTAAGCAGTCACCCTGGACCATGCCCTTGTTTTTTATTCATAGCTGATATTATTTTGGCGCAATACTGTACCATATGAACTTCTATCTATTTTTTGTTTATTTGATGCGCTAATGCCATGCAAAATGGGATTATGCTTTCAAAATTGGATTATGTTGGTTCTTTCTGTTTATTTTTAGAGATGAAGAGAAATTGTTAGTCTAATAATTTCTGAACTCCGGGAATTAGTTGTTTGTAACCCTATTCTATATTACCCGAACTCGGACATTAGTGTTGGATTGTAGTGTTACGATAGAGGGTGATGCTCTAGCGGTGTTAAACCGTTTGCTGAAAGTTGATATAGACCTGTCGATGACTGGGTGTAGTCTACAAAGTACTCGGGTCCTTCTGGAGCAAAGCTGGAATATCTGAATCTGTTATGTCAATAGACAATCTGGTTTGAGTTTGATCATCCTGGTTGTATTACGGATGCTGTGCTAAACAATGCTGTTCTTGATTAATATATTGGCTTACCTTTTCTCAACATGTATTGATACTTGGATTGTCAGTGTCATCTCTATATCCATATCGATAAATGCTTCAGAAATGAGTATTTCATGAAAAATGTGCAGTTCTGTTCTGCAATCAAGAAATATTTTTCTTAGAATCTCAGCTGCCTTGCAATACATACCTGTGTGTATATAAAATCAAAGAGACTGTCTAAACCATTCATTCTCTCTCATCTGTGTGTTTTAATTGTGATTGATCGCAGGCGGACTTGTTGGGAAGCCCCGTGTTGAGACCAGCTGACATAGAAACAACCGCTCTTGGAGCTGCATATGCTGCTGGAATAGCTATAGGTGTGTGGAAAGAAAATGAGCTTTTTGCGTCTGGGCATAAGCTCAATACCTCAACCACATTCTCCCCGAAATTAAGCGAAGAACGGAGGAAGAAGAAGGTGGATTCTTGGTGCAAAGCTGTGGAAAGAACATTCGATTTGGCCGATCTTGAAAATTGATACAACAACAGTTAATTCTGTCTCAACTTCCTGGTAACATTGTCTTATTTTCTGTAGTTTTTCTTTTTTATTAATATATAGACAAAAAAAAAACCATGGTTTTATATTCAACTGAATAAATTGTAATAAATGATTAATGTAATGCTGTTGTTGTAGTCATTGTTTTGCACTTTTGCTTCAATGGCAGTCATTCATCAAAGGTTTAGTTTTTAAGATTTTCCTATTAAGTGTGGGATTACTATAACTCTGCAAAAATCTTAAATATGTGTTGTTTTAATCATATTTTTAAATGGTTCGGATAATGCTTGTTTCCTAATGTTTTGTTCTGATATTTTATACAAAATTTATTTATTTATTTTTGGTAATAATATTTTATACAAAATTTAAATTAAATTAAACAAGTTAAATAACTAAATAAGTTATGAAGACTTATATGGTGGGGTGTATTTGTTTGCAAGGTGTGCATGCCTTTTTAAAAGGATAAAAATGAACAAAAATTATCATGAGATAATGGCTGAATTTAATTTAGTTAATATAATATTAATTATAATATTAAAATGAACATAAATTATCATGAGAAGAATATATTTTTTATCCTTGCTCTCTCTAACTTCAAGTACGAATAGAGGAAGTGAAAAAACGATGGATTTTTATTTCATCAATTCTTTGGCTCCCACTCGACGGTGAAGAGTTTTCAGAACCTTTAATTTCAAAGGCTATGATCAAATCTTTGAATCAAATGTGGAGATTTCTACTTATCTCCACTAACTAAAGTTTTTGAGTAAACTATCTCCCGATGCTTCTTATTTTAATAAAATCAATATCTCAACACATCATCATTTATTCGAGTCGATAACGCTCAAATTTATTAATTTGAACTTACTAAATTCATTCACAAATATTTAATTGACTTAAATATCAGAATAGTTATCAACAATCTCTGAAGTATGTAGTTCAAGTTATTAGTTGACACCTTGATTTTTCGTTGGGTTGTGAGTTCAATATTCGAATAAAATTTCTTTTTCTCTAAAAAAAAACATCAAAATAATTTCATCCATACAAATTTAGATGTAAAAAATTTAGGGCCAAACCAAGATTTGAAACCCTTAACTAAAGTTTATGGGCCTTAGACAATGAATGACTCACATCACACGTGTATTAATATTACTATTAGGTGAGAAATTTAGACTTTAAGACGGCTGTTATCTATAAATTCTTAATGAAACCAAGTCAAATTTTGTATAAAGAAAGTAGATTTGTACCCACAAAAGTAGATACAACCGAGGAGAGTCAACACCATGCCCATAAAGCACGAATATTTTTATAATTCAAACTCACGAAGCAAATAAATATATTTAATCATTCGTTCAATTAAAAAACTTCAAAGTACGAGTTTTTATTTAACTATCAGTATCTAACTAATTAACCAATTAATTCGGAGCAACTCTTTAAATATAAATTTTTTTCATTCGTAACGTCGAGATTTGATCTACTGATCTTATTTAAAAGACCTAACATCTCGTCTCGCTAAATCAACTGGTTGTCGGTTAAAGTACGAGTTTTTTTATAAAGCATAAAATAAGGACAAATATATATTTTAAACTTAAAATTTAAATTTTAAACGATAAAAAAGTGACACGTGATAAACTAACAATTAGAATGTAACATTTTATATTATTTTTTTAAACAATTTCTACTAAAAAGGAAGGAGGAGAAGGTGAATTTTATTCTTACTGGATTAAGAACCTACAACTTAAAAGAAGAGAATGATGTCAACCGAGAGCTTTAACTACCTGTTTTAAAAATTGTTGAATATGTGTCATTCTAATGTTTAAATGTTTGATTTAAAAATTAAAGTTCAACTAAAAAACACATTCAGATGAGATTTACTAATTGGCTAAGTATGCTTATGTTCATCTTGTATGTGTTCGAGTCCCAACAAGATGAGACAATATGAATATACTTGGCAATAAACCAATTAATGAATCTCATATAAATTCGAATTTAGTTCTATACAACTAATAAATTTATTCTTTTTTGCAAAAGAAGGAAATTGAAATAAAATGAATTACCAACTAAAACTAGAACTTGTAAAAAAAGTTGATGTTTTCTTTTTTAAGAGTTCAAAGGAGAGAGTTGAAAAACTAAGAAGTTATGGTTGAAAAGGGAGTAGGAAAAGGAGTCATAAATTTGACATTTTGGATGTATCTATCTCTTCCTTTATTATTATTACAGCATAAAACCCAGTCTCCGCCAAGCTTTGCAAACCCTATAAAGCAAAGAGAGAAAGAAACCCTAAACCTCAACTCCACCACCACTTTAATGGCTTCCTCCTCAAAACTCACCATGACTCCTGCAGACTCCACCACCACCTTCGTCCAAGCTGATCCTTCCACATTCCGCACCATCGTCCAACACCTCACCGGCGCCAAGAGGCCCGTTTTCAAGCTCCACGAACGTCGACAAGCCCTCAAGAAGCTCGAAATCAACCTCAACAATTCCCTGTGTGCTGGAGAAAGAGGCCCGTTGGTTTCACCCGTTTCGACGTTGGATTTCTTTCCCCTCCTCAGCCCATCGTCGAGCGCCAAGCGAACGAGGTCCACAATTGAAGAAGAAGAAGGAGCGCCACAGCGGGGTGCTGAACCCGAGCTGTTGCCTTTGTTTCCTTTACATTCTCCCACGTACATGTAACATTGATAACACAAGAATGTTTAATATCAAACAACAATCCCATCATATTAGTATCTATTCTGTTGAACCAAAACTTTCCAAACTAGTCAAATTATACATAACATTACATGCTCTAGTTAGTAGTTACCCGGGGAATGTCTTCCAGGTTTTGTGGATTTGGTCCGAAAAATCAAACAGTGACTAATCCAAAAATTCAACAACGGAAATTTAAAATATTTTCTTTTAAATGGAGATGCAGATTTTATTTTTTCCTATTACACACTAAATTAATTTTTCTTTTTAAATTTAACACTAAAAAAAACTTTTCCCCCAAAAATGGGGTGCAATTGCACCCCTCCCTCCAAGACCATGTGGCTCCGCCACTGGGACCCAAGGGACCGGTTTAACTGCGGCTGGTGACTTGTTCTTGAAAGCAAAGATTCAGGTCCTGTCCAGGTTCAAAGCTTCAGCCAGCAGTTTCCTGTAGGCCTCACTGCACTCCGTTTGGTTATTTTTGAAGTCCACCCTCCGGTCAGCAAATCGAAGTTGGTTGCTGAACGATTAGGTATGAATCTGTCCATCTGGTAATACAAGTGAAAACAGATCCAGAAAAAAAAAACCCAGAATTGAAATTAAATAAAACACAAGTTGAAATCATTACATTTTCTTTAGACGAATTCTTTCTCCGGAGAAGTTGCTCTCGATGTGGCCATTTAGATTGACCCGTCAAGATTGAAAAAGAATGTCGATATCCTGCATCCATAAAATCAAGAATCCAAAAACAAAACCCTATTTAAGATCCTGCAAGAAACAGTAAAGTAAGAAAAATCGAAAAAAAAGGAAACAGATTGATGAAAATTTAGAAGAAAACCCGACAAATCAAAATCAAATGAAGAACGAGAAAAGCTTCGATCGAGAATTCAAGAGGGTTTAGAGAGCCGTTGGATTTCTACATTTAATACAAGTATGGGTTGGGTCTTTGAACTGGATGTTTTAAGCCCAAGTTCGTATTTCTATTATTTAATATTTAAAATATAAACAAAAAGAATTTCATATTTGTTTACATTTAGTTTAATAAACTTTTAGTTTATTAAAATAAAAGTCTTCTTATTTTAAATTTTGAATTATGAAAACTTATTTTATTAAATGAAAACTCACATTTAGTTTACGCCAAATATTAAATGAAAGTACATTTTTTCCCATTAAAAGTCTTCTTATTTTAATTCATGTACTTATTAAATGAAACAAAATAAAATGATAATTGATTTAAAGGTAAAATACACTTTAAGTCATCCAATTTTAAAAAAAAATTATTATCTAATTATTTAGTTAAATTTTTTTATAAATAAATTATTGTGTCATTAAATACTAGATGAAATAGTAAAATAACATTACAAATTTATAAATTTTATTAATTCGATCTTGTTTAAAAATAATTCAATAAACCTAACCTTTTTATATTTAAATTTTATTAATTTTATCATTATTCTTCTCTCAAATTATTTGTTGTTTACTGTTTATCAGTAAAAGTATTTAAATAAAACTACTAATTTGTCCTCATTGAAATCACAAATTCTGTTATATTTTTAAGAGAATGTTTAAAATGAATATTTTAGCTATCTAAAAGCATTTTTGACGACAGTTTCAAACACTCGAATTTTTAACCAAATAATCCGCAAACACTTTTTAACCACAATTTTTAAAAGCAATACCAAATTTGTTTGAATTACTGTCGAAGGTGATTTAACTTCTATAATTCAAATATAGAAAACACTGTCAACTTAAGCTACTACAGAGTTTGACCCAATTATTGGTGACCTGAGATAGAGTTTGCACAATATCATCTTTCCATTCATGTTTTATGGATCACTTATACATAGACGGAGTTAGAATAAAATATCGAAGTGATAAAAATTTATTAAGCCTTTAAATTTAAAAATTTTAAAAAAATAAAAATTATATTTATTAGTATTTAATTAAAAAAATTAAAATATTATTATACCGAAAAGTTTTGAGAGGAGGTATTCCGTCCCTGCGTAGTGGAATAAACAACCCATCATGCAAACGGGATTGCTCTCCTTGCCAAAACTCAAAACGCTCCAGATTTTCTATGAGTTTCTCCCATTGGATTCTCTTGGATCTTTTGATCCGTCCGTTTAATTTAGTTTTAAGATATTTTTTCATAAATATTTTTAAATAATAATTTTAAAACAAATGAAAATAATTAATAATTCTTTTATATTATGTTTTACATAGTATTTTTAAAGTTATTTTCACTATTTGAGATATAAAATATTTAATTTTATAGTATAAAATAATATAAAACAATAAGAACAGAATTAGAATCGGTTTAAATAAACACGATTTATAAACATGTAAACCATTAACCGTTTAATATTACGTTCGAATTCGATTTTCAATTTGTATTCGGATTCTTTTAGCACCCATGCCGCAAAACAATCGGCAACACTGGTCTTTTGAGTAGGTTTCAATCCTACAGTGACATTCTGCTTGTTTGTTCGGTCCTTGGCCACTAGGTAAATTAACGAATCTCAGTCTAAAGTAATTTCATGAAACTTAAGAAATACAAAATGAAATATGAAAATTGCCAATTGGCCTTTTTATTGATCAAACAAAATCTCTAAACGAGAGAACCAATTTACAGAGATTATTACCACAATACCAAGCTGTTCTCAATGTAAGTTGGAACCAAAGAACCAACTCTCCCTACATTTCTCTCTAAATTGCTTTTCCAACCATTCCTACTTTGTTAATATGGAAGATATGATGAAATAAAACTCGAAATGGAACATAATCACATTTTTCTCGCTCGGGTTACTTCATCTTACAGAAGCACAGATCGATTGCTGATTGTATAGCTCGGTTACTCCATTCGTAAGCTGTTGCCGGTTTCTTCGTAGTTTTGTTACGACCGTAAAGCTTTCGCCGTCTCCCAGTTTCTTTTTGTTTACATCTAATGGTTTCAGTTCTTCATTGCTACTGAATTGAGAATCCAAGTCCTTTTCTTCATTCCCATAAAGAATTTTTATTATTGCTGTGTCGTTTGTAACTGCATCCGAAGAGTTGTTGAGCCTTTTGCCACTAACAGCAGGTTCACTTGCACCCTCCATGTTCTGCTTGGCTGATAGGACAATGAAGCTCAGTAAAATCTGCCTCGCGAGCCTAGATTTCTCCTCTGCGCTGCTCTTTTTCATATTGGAATCTTTAACTTCCCTACTGGACTTCTTATCAAGTTCCTTCACTTCTGTGTTCATAACTTCTTCTGAGACACTTGAATCACCAGTTCCGGTCGTTTGCTAAGTTTTATTTGGAACAAACTCCGGTGCATGAGGGTTCATGACTCTCATAGATCCGAATCCATTTTGTTCCAAAATAGGAGTTTGGTATCTCAGAAATCCAGGTTTCATGCTGTAAGAATGTCTATTTCTGTAAAACAATGGTGACCTTGGTCCGCAAGGAACTCGAGCAGCAACTGGAGGTACAACAGTCTCGGCGAGCATGCCTTGACTGGCTGTTACATCATAAACACACGTAACAGCAACTGAGTTTATTGGGTGATAGAGTGCACTGGGATTGAATGGTTCAGCTGAAGCCGATAGCTTACTCCCCTTTTGCTTCTAAAGGCTTTTCCTGACTACCAGAAGAAACCTTATCAAGTTCAGGAGCAGTTTCTTCCGTTTGACTTTCACTATCATGAGTTCCTTCAGTTTCACCATCATCATTTGCTACGTCATCAATAGAGATGTTGTTCCTGTCCTCCACAATTTCTGTCTCAGCTGGGGCGCTGCAAATTGGCTGTTCTGTTTTCCCCTCAGTTTGCTCTTCTACCTTCTCCCTTCTACCTTCTCCAGTAACGGCTTTAGAACTGTACCTGGAGGTGCCGCAGCTACTTCTTTGTAGGACAGCGATTTTGAAGCAATGGCACTAAGATTGGCCGAAGGGGAGAAACATCTGGAAACAGAAGCTTGCAAACTAAATGAATTCCCTCCAGGATTTGAGCTGGAAGGCTTTGATTGCTTAACCAACAGCATTTCCTTTGTAACGTTCTTTGGGACGTTTTTTCCTGCAGGTGAAATAATTTCTCGCCTAGTGCCACTCTCTCTACCATTTGAATACTCAGAACTGTTCACCTTTAGCTTTGCAAGAACGGGTTTCTTCCTTCCATACTTCTTTCTGGTGGTGTTTCCTGTCCGACCTTTCGAATTGGCTTCTTGCCACCCTTCATCTGAAGTTGCATCTTCAACAAATTCAGTTGTAATAGTTTGCTCAACTCTTCTAAGATTGTCACTTTCTTCTGATTCTTCGGGATTAATAGAAGTCACTGTATCTATTTCATTAACATCCACAGTGGCTGTAGTTTTCTCCGATACACCAACAGACACAGCACTATCTGTTTCTAAGTTGTGATGGGTATCATGGGATTTATCACTAATCTGTAACACCTGCCAAATTGGATAAAAAATGTCAATGTTAAATGTCGAGCAGCATAAAGAACTGTGAGATGAAAATTCATATCCATAGAACTAGTGAATGTTTCAAGCCAAATTAGAAGGATATGCTAATAGGAGAGATTGGAACAAGAAAACTCTTTAAAACGTCAAACAACCTCATCTTCAGTGAACAAAGTTTTGATGACCATTAAAGAATTCTTAAGCTAACCAGTTTGTTGTTGGCTCTTGGTGATTTTTAAAACAATGATCTTATCAAATTTGCAACAAGGGCCCATTTTTGTGTTAGCAGATCAAAAACTACAGTATCTTATTTTGGTGTTAGAAATAGCTATGTTACTCCAACTCTTTTTATTTTTTTGAAGTACCCATTTTCGACTTGGTTAAGGGGGAAACTGAACATAAC
>JAGYYJ010001336.1:0-25522 GCA_019671005.1 Hibiscus mutabilis | reverse complement strand
CTAGTAAACCTTAATAAAGCTCAAGTGAATTACACAACAACGGAGAAAGAGTTACTAGTAATGAGTTTTCGGTGATTGGATAAGTTCCATCCTATTTGATCGGCAGGCCAAAGGTAACTGTTCATACGTGGCCATTCAGACAATTACATCTATTTGCTAAAAAAAGATGCCAAACCTCGTTTGATTCATTGATATTGCTTTTACAAGAGTTTGAAATTGAAATTGGCATATGAATGGAAATAAAAAATTATGGTTTATCACTTATCACGCCTTAGAACGCAATAGTGAGAGGAGGACGCAGATTTAGATAGCGATGCATTTCTGATGAGCAATCGTTACTTTAAGCAACTTGCCTTGCCAACCATGGACAAGACATGCCCGGCAACCATGGATGCATATGCCTCGAAACCTCGATGCATATGCCTCAACAACCCTGATGCGCATGCCTAGAAACCCTTGACGCCAAGCATGCCTTGGCAACCTACGAGCCTTGGAAACCATGAAGATCTGCCACGGGCAAACTGCACGCACCGCACGCAGATTTAGCCTTGTTTGTGGCAACTGATTACTCACCAAGGGAACACACCAAACAATATCTTTTTCTGCTAAAATACTTATGGGATCAAGCTCAATTGTTTAAACAATATGCATCGAATTAATGCATGAATGACTAATTATGCAACTAATATGTGAGCCTAAGTCTAACATACACGCTGTGTTATAGTATAAAAGATATCGTACTCCATGTGGATTGGTGCACCCCAGAATCTAGTATTTCTGTCCTCGTGCAAAGCAAAACAACAAATAGAAGATTATAGAATTTAATCAATAAAAAACTTGTTGCAATGCAAAGAATGAACGATCAAAGAATGAGAGATCAGCACAAACTTGATAGGAGGAGTTATCGCTGATTGAGGTTTGGCTGAAAATCGTTGGTAAAAGATTGGAGTCGGCAATGAGTATCTTGCCGCAGTAAATCAAAAGAATAACAATCAAATAGCCTGGGAAACTAATCGCGAAATTGGTTGAGTCGATTTTCGCCTTTGGTAAAGAGGCAGGCAACCTTGCCTTGGTTTTGCACCAATCGCGAGCGATTCAATGGATCTTCTTCTTTCCTGTTGAAACTCTAGCTACTTGTGCATGCCTGACAATACATCCCCTGGAATCAAGGGCAAACAATGTTGTAATCTTGCGCCTTCAATAAGGAAAAAAAGATATCGTCAAGACTTGATTAAGAATCTAGTCGGATTAATCTTCACCAAATAATAGATTGAAATAACAAAAATTCATTCGCAATGTTGAATCTAACTCTCCACAGAGATAAATAGATGAATCATGAGATCCTCTCTAATTCACTCAACAAAACAAGAATAAGAACCAAGAATGAATAAACCCCCGGGCTGAATAGAAAACTGGGCAAACCTCAAGGTTATTACCTAAATAAAAATCCAGCTACATGTTTTTCACATCCTCACAAACACAAAAACACAATAAATTTATAGATGGCAAGTGATCCTGCATATACACACAAAAACACACCAAAGCAGCATCTTTTCCACAAAACTACCAAGTTATGTAATCAAGCTCAACGATGGAAGGAAACATGGATTAATGCATGAATGGCTAATTATGCAACTAATATGAGCCTAAGTCTAACAATAATATGAGTAAAAAGGGTAAGAAAATAGTACTTTTGAACACTTATCACACCCCAAAACTCGAACTATTGCTTGTCCTCAAGCAATGCAAACTCATAATTACCGCCAAGACTTCAATTTTCAAAACTTAGCTTTGAACTTGATTTCACTCAACCGGGCACAAAGTATGATTGGCTTTTTATTTTTCGAAAAACTTAGGAGTTACTTAATCAAACTATAATGCTTGTGAGTGTGTGTGAGTGAGTTGTGTGCAAGTTGATTTTTTTGATTCTATGCAAACAATAGGTTTTCAAATTACTTTATTGGGTTCTTTTTAACATGTTTTAACTAGAGCCAATTTTGGCACCTCTAGTGTTTTGTTTTTAGTTTTCTTAAGTTAATTTAATCGACTAGAGCCGGTTTCGCACCTCTAGTTAAAATTTTTAACACATCCTAGAGCCAGCTTCGCACACCTAGTGATCAATTTTTTTAGCACATGCTAGAGCCAATTTCGGGCACCTCTAGCATTCATCCAATTTTTATTCTAATCCCCAATTTGTTAATTATCAACCTAAGTTTACTAGAATTCCTTAAATCAATCAAACCACAATAAAGTGTTTCATCAAATTTAGCATCATAGTAAAATTCTAAGTTTTTCCATGGTTATCCTAGAATAAAAATTTATCAATTAAGTGCATTGGCAAAGTCATCATCGAATATTCATCAAATCTAAGCAATTTTGTTCCAATTAAAGGCATGGCAAGCAATTTATGTATCCTAAATGTAATACTTAAGATGAATGTAACTAAACATGGTAACTACTAATAACAATCCCCAAACTCGAGTGAGGCATTGTCCTCAATGCATGCATAAAAATAAAAAAAAAAAAAAATAAAATGCATACGAGGACTTACTCGAGAGTTCATCATCGAGATGATTAGTTTCCTTCTAGTCGGTGTCTTGATTTCTTGCTTGAACGCTGATGGTTGTTTTCTTGTTGCCGGTGGTGGAATCGATCCTCGTGACGGGGTTGTCCTCATCGCCCCTCTTCATCAATGTCAATGGCTTTTCGCTTGAGGATTTCAATTGGTGCGGTCTTTATTGGTTCAATGGAGGACTCGTCCGAATCTGAAAAATCAGAAAATGATTCCGTAGGAGTTGATTCGCATAGGTGCTTTACCTTGGCTTTTGCAAAGGGTTGCCGGATGTCTTTAGCTTTGCTGCCGTGGCATCTTCGTGGTTGGTTGCCGTGGCGCCAGCTTCCTTGGTTGCCGTAGGTTGCCGCGCATCATTTTGGGTTGGTTGCCGGTTGCCGGGCAAGATCTCGGCGGAAAGATTGGGAACGGCACGCGATTGTCCGGTACTTTTCTAGGATGACTTGGGTGATGGCATTGTTGTGCTTCCTTCATGTACCGCATGAACATTAGTTGCCGATCTTCAATTTGCCTTAGGCGGCTGGGCTGCCAATGGGTGCAAAAGTGCTTCAAAGTGTCCCGGATTAATGGCCGAGTTGTTCGGGCGTTAGGTGCTTGGCATTAGGGATTGCCGCGGCGGCAGGAGTTGCCGTGGCAATTGGAGGCCTTGAAGAATCTCCCGCCTCCCATTAGCTTTGATTAGTGCTTGATTCCAACCGACTTTGGTAGGGCCTTTCATCGGTGGACTCACTTGGGACATGCATCTCCTGCAAAGATTAGAAATTACAAGGGAAGAAAAGAGAACCCTTATCTTTTGAGTCGCATACAAAAATCTCATCACAAATAATTTTTCCAATGTTAATGATGCGATTTATGCAAAATAGAATGTATGAGCAAAAGACGTGGTATATCAACGGTAGTATATTGTGTGGGGGGCATTAAAGAAGTTTTAACAAACTTATTCCATAGTTTTGCTCGGTTTAAGCCGAAGGCGATTTACCGTGTCTTGTATTGTATTTACCGGGCGCTCCAATGAGTTCCCGGCTGAGAGTTCTGAAGCACCTTGTCGAGTTGTTTGGGATTGATTTGGTCAACGAAGGCTTGATGCTCGTCCTTCTCAATGTAAAGTCCGTAAAAAGTGTGTTGATGCTTTCGGGACTTATAAGTATGGCCTTGTCACGAACAAAAAACATAAGGATTATCCGGGTTAGGTGAGTGAGCATAGAATTCTCTTACCCATGAGATGTTACCTTGCCCGCGCTGATGGCAAAAGATTTGCCACTTTTGATGTGCAATCCTTTGAAGATGAATGGTTCAAGGCCAAATCTTGATGAGAGTTGAGTATTCAAAGCCTTGTTCTTCATGAATCTTCCTACTTTTCAAACTTGATTGAAATCTTTCTTGAACCACCGGTAGCAAACTTTTGTATCTTGGTTCTTTGAGGAACTTGATGAACTAAAAGTTTAATCTTGATGCCATGTATGGGTGATGGGTTTTATAGAAAAGATAGGTGGGTGGGATTAAAAAAAATAAAAAAAAAAGGGTTTTTTGTAGGAGTTGTCGAAAGGGGTTTTGGTTAGATGAATTGGAGGCTTTATATGTTTTTTTAGATTCAGCCCATTAGTTTCTTTGTTGAAGATGTTTTCCTACTTGGTTTAGAATTCTTTTTATCTTGAACTTCTTTTCCTACAATTCAAAAACAAATCAAATAAGGATTAAAATTAAAGATAAACTAATAAAGAAAATAAATAAAGATGTGTAATAGATTCTAAACTTGAAAAAAAAAAATCTATCCTAAAACTACTAATAATCGAAAAAAAAAAAAAAAAAAAAAAAAATAAAATAAATAAAAAAAAAAAAAATAAAAAAAAAAAAAAAAAATAAAAAAAAAATAAAATATCAAAGGGAGAGCATGCTCATGCATCTCCTAAATTGACCACTTCCTTGTTACGCCCACATGGGCACCATTGTAGTGCTTCACCTTGTCCATTAACTTTGAATTCATGGTTGTCGAGATGGACTTGATTATCACGGCACCATGGAGAATGGTTTGATGACTTCAAATGGTCCCGACCATCTTGATTTCAAATTTTCCCGAAAAAAGTTTTAGCCGAGAATTGAATAGAGAACTAGTTGCCCGGGCGTGAATTGCCGTGGCAATAGTTTCTTGTCATGCCATCGCTTGTTTTCCCTTTGTAGATTCGCATTGTTATAGGCGAGTGCACGGAATTCTTCTATCTCATTGAGATCCATCAAACGCTTTTGTCCGCACTTTCCCAATCCATATTCACGGTCTTGATTGCCCAAAGATGCCTTGTGCCTGATTTCCACCGTAGATGACATGTTTTACCATAGACAAGTCGGAAGGGGGACATACCTAATGGTGTTTTGAATGCAGTGCGATATGCCCAAAGTGCGCTATCTAGTCTTAATGACCAATCCTTCCTTGAGGGATTTACAACTTTCTCGAGTATTCCCTTCAACTCCTGCTGAAATTTCGCTGCCCGTTGGTTTGTGGGTGATATGTCGTGGCGATCTTGTGTGATATGCCAAGCGCTGCAACATCTTGGCAATTAGTCTGTTGTCAAAATGCTTGCCCTCGCCACTGATAATTGCTCTCGCATCCCAAACCGTAAATATGTTTTTCTCGCAAGAATCGCTGCACGGTCTTGGAATCGTTGTTGGGAATCGCAAATGCCTCAACCCATTTAGACACGTAGTCGACGGCAAGTAAGAATGTAGAGGTTGCCGAATGAAGATGGGAAAGGTCCCATAAAATCGATCCCCATACATCGAACAATTCCACCTCGATGATGTTCGAGCGGCATCTCATGTCGCCTAGAGATATTGCCCGCCCTTCCGCAACGATCACATTGCTTGTAAAAGTCTTGGGCATCTTTTGTACAATGTTGGCCAATACAAACCGGATTGCAAAACTTTGGTCAGCGTACGAGTTCCTCCAAAATGTCCTCCATAGGGTGAAGAATGGCATTGCCGGAGTACATTTTGTTGCTCTTCTTCAGTGGGACACATCGACGATAACCCGATCTGCACATTGTTTAAACAAAAGAGGCTCGTCCCAAAAGTAATGCTTAGCATCATGGCGAACCGCTTTTTCCCTTGGTGAGTAATGCCATAAGGAAAAATACCACAAACAAGGAAATTAACTAAACTCCGCATTAGGGTATTGCCGAGGCATGTCCCCGCGGCGATCGCTTCCCTGTAATTGCCGAGGCATGCGCTGCAAAGACAAACCGAGGGTTGCCGATCCATGGTTGCTGAGGCCGAGGGTTGCCGAGGCGCCAAGGCAAATGGGTTGCCGAGGCAATTTGTTCATCCGGAATGCATCGATATCTCTAGATCCGCGCCCTCCTCCCCTGTGTGCTCCAAACGTGATAAGTGATCGCCACTTGATTTTCTGCTCTTTTCCCGTCCTTAATTTCAATATCAAATTCTTGTAAAAGTAATATCCAACGAATCAAACGAGGTTTAGCATCCTTTTAGCAAATAAGTATTTGATTGTCGAATGGTCCGTATGAACAATTACCTTTGTACCAATTAAATAGGATCGAAACTTGTCAAATGCGAAAAACTACAAATTAGTAACTCTTTCTCCGTTGTTGTGTAATTCACTTGAGCACCATTAAGAGTTTTACTAGCGAGTATATCACATGGAAGGTCTTACTCGCGCTGGCCTAGGACCGCTTCCTACCGCAAAAATCACTTGCATCACACATGAGCTCAAAAGGTAGCGCCCAACTGTGGAACGGTGCCGGGTGCCGAGGCAAGCTTTTTCTTTAGGGTTTCAATGCTTGAGTGCAAGAATCATCAAAATCAAGACTTTATCCTGCTCAAGCAGATTACACAAGGGTTTAGTGATTTTAGAAAAATTATGAATGAACCTCCCGTAAAAACCTATCACGCCCACCTTGGCTTTGTCTACTTCAATTCCTTGATGAAATCTTGTGGCCGAGCACTATTCCTTCATCTACCATAAATGGCATTTCTCCCAATTGAGACTAAATCCGCTTTTTCGCATCTTGCCAACACCCTCTAAATTGCCGAGACAAACCGCCGGGTCATTACTAAAACCAAAATCATCCATGAAGATCTCAAGGAAGTCTTCACCATGTCTGAAAAGAGTGCCATCATGCATCTTTTGAAGGTTGCCGGGCGTTATAATAATCCGAACGGCATCCTTCTAAGGCATAAGTACCGTATGGGCATGTGAAGGTTGTCTTTTCTGATCTTCTCTCGTGCTATGGGCAATCTGATTGTAACCTCAATAACCATCAAGAAAACAATAAAAGGGTTTACCCGCAAGACGGCCAAGCATTTGATCAATAAAGGGTAATGGGAAGTGATCTTTCCTAGTGGCTTTGTTTAGCTTTCAGTCCATAAAAAACCTCCAACCGGTCACACACCTGTTGGGATAAGTTCATTATTTTCATTGCTTACCACCGTTATACCTCCCCTTTTTTCGGTACATTGTTGTACCGGACTTACCCACGCATTTATCGTCGAGATAGGGTATATAATGCCGGCGCCAAGCCACTTGATGATTTCTTTCATTACAACCCTTTCATGGCATGATTCAGCCTCCTCGGGCCTCAATTGAAGGTTTGTGATCATCTTCCAACAAGATCTTGTGCATGCACACCGCCGGCTAATTCTTCAAGTCGGCAATTGTCCACCCTATTGCCTTTTTGTGTAGCTTCAACATCTTGATCAGCTTTTTTTTCCGCCAGCTGTAACTTAGAAGAAAGAAATAATTACAAATGTATTATCGGGTCCCTAAGTATGCATATTTTAGTTGCTCGCAATTGTTTCAACTCAAGAATTGGTGGTTGTTCAATGTAGGGTTTTTCGAGCTTACCTTCCTTACCCGGTAATCCAAAGGTTCAAAGTATGTACCGGGTCGATTGACTAGCCAATTTGCCTCTTCTGTTGTTCCTCATCGACGTTCTTCATACTCCTCATGTTCCTCTTGATCGGCAATGTAGTTGCCGAGGCAACTAAATTCCTCATCGGTTAAACTCGCCGCGGCATGAAGTAGTTGGCATTCTTCGATCATCGGCATGCCTTAGTGTTTGGAACACATTTAGTTTAACTTGCTGGTCATTCACCCTCATTGTGAGTTCTCCCTTTTCAACATCAATCAAGGTTCTCCCTCGCTAGGAATGGTCTCCCCGAGAATGATAGGTGCATGCTCATCCGCTTCACAATCCAAAACAATAAAGTCACGGAAAATAAATTTATCAACTTTTACCAAGATGTCCTCGATTTTTCCCTCTCGATGCACATAGGATCTGGCTTCAGCTAGTCGCAGCATAATCATGTAGGTCTTGCCTTCCGATTCCTAGTTTCGAAACCGATTTAGGCATCAAGTTTATGCTAGCCCCAAGGTCGCATAATGCTTTCCCGACATAGTGATTTCCAATGGAACAGGGTATTGTGAAACTTCCGATCCTTCAACTTGGTGGCATACGACAGCAACATTGCCATGCATCCTCTCATCATGAATCGTTTCAAACTCTCCTAGCCTTGTTCTCTTGGACACAATGTCTTTAAGAAACTTGGCATAGTTTGGCATTTGTTCAATTGTTTCCACCAATGGCAAGTTGATGTGGACTTGCTTTTAGGATATCAAGAAACTTCTTGAATTGGTATTCTTGCTTTTGTCGCTCAACCTTGTGGGAATGGTGGTGGTGAAGTCGGATATCTTCGATCCTTTCATTGGTTTGACTTTGCCGCTAGGTTCGCCTTGATCTTTTGTGGAGTTTTGTTTGACGAGCGGTTTGAACCTCTCTGTTGTTGGCCACTTCTACATGGTGATTGCCTTACATTGCTCTGGTGGCCGCTCTCTGCGCAATCAAGATCGCTTAGGTAAACCTCCCCTAACCTCCTCTTCTAGTAGATGGAATTGATCCGCTGAAATCTCAACTTTGTTTCCTGCCGATTAATGTTCACCATCAATGATTGAATAAAGATCATATTCATTCGCTTTCGAATCTAACTCCTCCGATATTAGATAAATGGATGAAATCACGAGATCCTTCTCCAATTACCAAAAACAAGAATAAGAACAAGAATGAATAAACCTGAAATAGAAAGCGCAAACCTTATTACCTAAACAAAAATCAATAGTTTTCTTCACAACCACAAAACACAACCATAGCCAAAAGTTAATTATCTTAAAGAATATAATTTTTTATTATAATTTTATTCCTATTAGAACTTCTCCTATCTTCTTGGAATTTAATTCTTCTTTAATCTCTCGCATGGCAATCAAATTCCTTTGGGCTTGGGCTTTGCTCCATGTCATCTTGGGCTTGTAAAGTCATTAATTTCGACATCCCTATTGCATTTTTCTTTGTCGACAAATGCCATGGCAACTGCTCGGCGCCTCCTTCATGCATTGCCCTGCAACTAGCTCGGCATATCCTTCATGCATTGCCCTCGCAACTAGCTCTGCATTGCTTTGGCAAGTGATCCTCGCACATACACCAAAGCAGCATCTTTTCCACAAAACTACTTATGCTACCATGGTGAAGGTGTCTTTCATGTTCCTTTGTAGTCCATGCACATTTTCCACCTTGTACTGATAGAGATAACTTGTGATGGAGGTCTACCATTTGATTGTGGTTTAGAATCACGATAAAGGTAAGGTTGAGTTCGCTGTTGCATCCATCGCTCATGGTATGGCACTTAATCTAACTCTTTGTTAGGAGGCACACTTGTACAAGCGACCAACCGAGAGTCATGCCAAATGCTTCTAATCAGAATATGCCTGTGTGAGAGTGGCTTCTGTATGGTGGCTTTGGATGTGTTGGAGCTGCTAGTAATGCCGAGACCACTGTCGTTTCTGTGAGATTTTGGACCTTGTTTTGTTATAGAATGTGAGAGTTTTGTATATTGTTTGTTTAAAGGTACCGAGAAGTAAATGTAAGGCTGCAATAAACACATGGCTGAGGACCCATGACAAATCATGAGACTTAGTTCAGTCGCAGCAACTCATCGTATTTGACTGTGAGTTGAGGATTTCATTGAGTTCAAATGGGCTTATTATCTAGCAATAAGCACACAAAAGTTATCGTAGTAGTGCACTTTAAAATGTAGATCAATAGCCGCGGTTAGGGTAACCGAATGGTTGTGCTAGGAAGAACATATTTGGATAGACTAAATGAAAATCCTTAAGGATAGTTGCATGGTTTTTCACATTCATCATTTGACTCCAGTCAGGTTAAAAAGGGTGTTTAGGACCTTTGAAGACACTGCATGGTTATTTTGGATTGCTTGTGAGTTTGTAAGACAATGGTCATTGCTAGAAATTAGCAGTTGAAATCAAAGTTGCTGATCTTGTTGAAAGCAAGTTCTGATAAAGCAAAGTTTTAAGTCCTCGTTCTCGTGGGTCGGGTTAGAGAAAAGAGTCGCTAGTCTGGTTGCAGATTGACGATATGCCCCAATTGCTCGGAGTTTTGGCTGTCCTTTAACATTGGACCCGGGTATTGTTGATATGATGTGTCTTGACAATGTTCTGTGAAGTGGTACATCGCTTGAGTGTAGATGAGGTCTAAGCTTGATTTTGCTGATTTTGAGTTACCAGTGTAAAGGTTTGTTAACCAAGATGTAGTCCATTAGAAACGAAGTTCTTGGGTTAATGATGGACAAAGGTGGCTTGAGGTTGGTTATGTTACTCTACTTACCAGTCATTACACACTGCTGGTCATCGAAACGAGCTGTTGGAGTCCTTAAGATAGTGCCAGAGTCGGTAGGTTTAATGCGTGGTTCTGTTGAAGGTGAAGGTTGATGGAGAATTCTCCAGTATAATCAAGGTGATCTCTATTTGAATGATGAATGGTTGATCTATTTTGTTCCATCTTTCATCCCTCTAAATTTCGAGGATAAAAATTTTTTCAAGGAGGAAAGAGTTGTAACGACCCAAATTTCGAGTCAACGACTGGCATTGACTGGGTCTTGACCGATACGAGTTAGATGTTCAGATGTATTGAGGAGATGTTGGGCTTTTCTCGGGCTTTCTTGTGATGTTGCTGGGTTTGATGTTGGGTTTGTGTTTGGGTGAGAAAGGATTAATGAAGGGCAAATGGGTAATTTCAAAGGTAGCAAAAGGCTGATGCTTTCTTTATTTTCTGTTTTTGGGATGCAGGAGACACGTACCACCTTTCTTGGGGACATTTTCCCTTCAAATGACAACATGTTTAACTGCAATGTAGATGGTATTTTGTTAGTGTTGAGTACAGCGCCATGCATTGGTTGAACAAAGAGTTCATCGCCAGCGATGAATACCTCGATGATAAACATCTCTAACGTAATTGATGAGGCTCTTTGCTTGATAAAACAAGAAAGTCGAATGAAGAAATCTTGATGAAAACATTATGCCAGATTTGCTTGCTTAAGGTCGCGACATTTTTACTCCTACATTTATGATAATCATAAAATGAATGCTATGCAAAATTTTAAATGGGGGATGAATGCAGGTTTTTAGGAGCTTGAAACGCTTTAACGGTTAAAAATCAAGAACTGCGTGTTAATAATGGTAAATTGATAGCAAACCGCCAACAAACCAATAATATGTAGGAACGTTGGGGCTTGAACCATTTAGGTTAAGGGTTGGGATGGTAAAATCTTGAGTCATATATTTTGAAATTGGCTCGTGACCGGTACGTGGATGGTTGCATATCAAGACTTTGTAAATAGTGGCGGACAAAGCTGCAGGGCGCATCGCATGGCTTTTCCAGTATCGTACCCCTTGCTTAATTAGAATTTTGAGCGCTGGAAATCCGCACGCTTAGCATATTGGTACCCAACCATTACATTGCTTAGTAGCGCTTTCACGCACTTACGCAGCGGAAGAATCGGCACGGGTAAAAATTAGTACATACAAGCACTGATGCCGGTAGCATTGATATATGAGTGAGCGACGTGGGTATGACTAGAGGCACCAAATCTATAGAAGCCAATTCGAATTACTTCCAGACGGGATTATAATTGATACTAGATAAGTGTAGCGATACCCTACAGTGAGTATCTGTGATCAGCAGTAACAATTAACCCTAATTTGAGGTTGTATCTGTGGATTCCCACCCGTGGTAGCGGTCTTAATAAGTGGGATAAAAACAAATCCTAAAACTGAAATCAGTGGTTTAGTGTCCCACATGCTAAATAAAATGGCCATCGCTGGTAATACCTGGGTGAGTTGTTTGTACTAGTAATCCATAAGATCCGTGTAGATCAGCTTAATGCCACGTGAAACTTAGTCCCCGGGCTGTAAGTAAAGGATGCCCATAGGTCGTGGGTTGTCGTGAATAATGAAATAATCTAATGAGAAAATAGTGTGAGCTGCGTGATAAATACCAATTGTCAACAATAAAATATAAATTCTGGCATTTGTAGTGGTTAATTGACGCTTCTTATCTCGTGGTGAGATATTGATGCCTCTGAGAGCATATGTTATCTTATGTGTCTGGTTAGAATTGAATGTCTTAGAGTCTGTAAGGGCACCTATATAAGGGATTTGTACTATGGGTCAGGTGATCGAATACATTCAATGTGGCTCAAGGGCTATATGATCCGACAAGGCGTTAGAAACCCATCCTGACCATGAGATCGTGATAAAGAAACGAATCGGTCGCGGTGTTCAAGCAACTCGAGCAGGGGCTATGAACTGTAGTAACCTCGACGGTCGAAAGTGACTCAGTGAAGACCGCTTGTGGCTTTTGTGATCCAAGTATGTCTAGACATATCCGTGGCTGGCCGCGGATCCGCACATGGGCACACACCGATGGCTATGGCGAATCACGCGTAACTGGATTTAACGTGGAGCACGGGTATTGTAGGGCTTCACACATATACAACATACATATACACACATAAGAAGATTATTGTTACATGACACTGTAGTGGAATGTACAAAGAGTTTATGTTGGTTGTGATGATACCCATGCTGGGTATTTGCAATGCACATGTGGGATCGTGTTAAGCCCTTAATAAGATCTATTCTAATTGGGCATTGCATCAAGTAGTGTCAAGAGAGCATCCTAACAAGTATCGTACTCAAACACGGGTACCCAGACTGACGCCGCATATTGATACCAAAATACATTACTAGAATTTGGGAAAGCCAACCCGGGTATGCAGATGAATGTACAACTTTGGGCTCATACCGCACGCCCACCATATCGATACTCAAAATTATCACTAGATTCACTATAAACTCCATAGCATCGGCACGAGCCGACCCGATCCGATCGATTTCAAGCCGAGGACAATTTGCTGAAGCTCGATCACACGCCACTTAGCCCATCCTGTTCTTCGTTTTGACAAGGGTACTCGAGACTTTTCGTGATCAAGCCTAAAGCCTAAAATCGCTACCCAAACTACGAAATTCAACTTAAAAACCCTAAATTCAACCCATGAGTAGTTTCCATCCTTCCTAAAAGTCCAGGATTTTATTAGCTTGTTAAGACCATTTAAACACTCTTTAACAACAAGGACAACAATCCAAGAGCAACCATGGCCAACATTCTAAATACACAACCACTCATCAAATGCTTAAATATGCAAAGAATCACTATTATGAAAAGCATGGAAGCACTTGAAAAGTTATTTGTACAAACCTTAGCAAAGTTAATTAAAAATTTTATTTTGTTACAAGATTTCTTCAATACTTATCCTTCAACGGTGTTGATAAATCTCCCACTTTGTTAAATCAACATGCAAAAATGAAATTGTTATGACTTCAAGTTTAGAATTTTAAATAAATTAAAAAAGAATTATATTTTTGACCACTAAACCTCTCTGTAAAAATCATTTTCACATCTTACTCACCATTTTTAATGATTTTTACCAAAAAATGTAAATTGTTTTACAGGAGATAATATACCCTAAACATAACTTTTTAATAGAAAGAATGAAGGATAAAATTTAGGCTTTTACTTGAATCTTTCTTGGTGTTCTAGCAATAGATGAGTTTGTAGTAAAGAAAATGAGTAAATGAAGATTATTTAAATGATAGAAAAAGTCTTTTCGAGGACAAGAAAATGTGTTTCTCCAACTATTGATAATCACATCTATGAGTCCCTCCTATTTCAAATTTATGCCAGAATTCAACTGTTCCACTAAGCCCAAACACCATTATCCAAGGCCCAATCGAGTAAAGTACTAAGTTTATTGACCTATTGGGCAAGATTTATTCAAGATACTAACTGATGACAAAAGCTTGGATTTAGCATAAATTTATTTTTATCTTTCAACTTTGGAAAATGATAAAATATTAATTTTATTTTAACCGATCAATAGCTGTTTAATATATGCCTTTGGTAGTTAGGTGTCTTTATTTTTAGAAAATAAATTATCTATTTTTTATATTAGTTGTACTACCGAAAAATTATCCACGTTTACTTTTCTTTAAATTTAATCGCATAATATTAAAAAAAATAAATTACTTAATTTTTAGAAATTCACCTTCTTTCTAAAGGACAAAAACCCCATCTTACTTGATATTGAACTTCGCAATCGTAAAGTAAAAGAACACAAGTAGAAGATTGTAGGAGTTAAACTAACAACTAAACTAGAAAACAATAAAGTAAAAGAAGATGTAATCAAATGAGAGAATAAATAGCCAAAGTTATCGAGTTGAGGAGTGATAGCCAATTGATCGCCTTGGTAAAAAGAGTGCAGGCAACTCAGCTGCCGCGGCAACTTGGTACAGCGGGTTGCCTTGGCAACTAATCGATTGCCTCGGGCAACTAGTCAATCGCTTGGGCGGCCGGAGCCGCTGAAATCCTTAACTTATTCCTAAGCCGATTAATCTTCACCATCAATAGATTGAATAAAGACCATACTCATTCGCTTTTGAATCTAACTCTCCGATATTAGATAAATAGATGAAGTTACGAGATCCTCTCCCAATTCACTCAAAACAAGAATAAAAACCAAGAATGAGTAAACCTTGAATTGAAAGTGCAAACTTATTACCTAAACAAAATCCAATTGTTTCTCACAACCACAAAACACAATAACCTTAGCCAAATAGATTTAGTTCATGGCTAGGTTCCAAAGAAACACAAAACAAAGAATTCCTAACATAAACCTAATTGAACAAGAAAGAAAAAGATGAAGAATGGTTGAAGCCTTTGTCAAATCTCGGTCAAAGTCTTTTTGAGAGGAAAGTTGTTGAATTAAATACTTTAAAAGAATATAATTTTTTTATTATATTTAAATTCCTTCTAGATCTTCTCCTATCTTTTGGGATTTAATTTCTTGACCTTTCATGGAAATCAAACTCCTTTGGGATTTAACTTTGCTCCACGCTATCTTGGGCTTATCTAGTCATCAATTTCGACTACCATATCATCTTATCCCTTATCGAAAATTGCCCCGCAACTAGCTCGCAACTTCATGCATTGCCTCGGCAACTCTCTCCCTTTCATGCATTGCCCTCGCAATCTGTTCCAACCTTGTTTAGGCAAGTGATTCTGCACACACACAAAAACACACCAAAGCAAATATCTTTTTCCACAAAATTAAGCAAAATATGAAAATCAAGCTTGTCCACTAAGGAAACAATGCAAACATGCATGAATGGCTAATAATGCAACTAATATGAGCCTAAGTCTAGCAATAATATGAATAAAAAGGGTGAATAAAATAGTACTTTTAGACACTTAACACACCCCAAACTCAACTATTGCTTGTCCTCAAGCAATGCAAACTAATAATTACCCGCCAAGACTTCAATTTTCACAAACTTAGCTTTGAACTTGATTTCACTCGTAACCGTGGCACAAAGTATGATTGGCTTTTCATTTTTCAAAACTTAGGAGTTACTTCTGAATCAAACTATAATGCTTGTGAGTGTGTGCGAGTTGTGTGCAAGTTGATTTTTCGATTCTATGCAAACAAGAGGTTTTCAAATTACTTCATTGGGTTCTTTTTAACATGTTTTAACTAGAGCCGCTTGGCACCTTAGTGTTTTGTTTTTAGTTTTCTTAAGTTAATTAATTTATTTGACTAGAGCCGCTTGACTAGAGCCGTTTTGCACCTCTAGCGATCAATTTTAGCACATACTAGAGCCAATTTTGCACAATTTTAGTATTCATCCAATTTTTATTCTAATCCATCCAATTTTTTTAATCCCCAATATCAACCTAAGTTCGCTAGAATTCCTTAAATCAATCAAGCCACAAACAAAGTTTCATCAAGTTTAGCATCATAGTAAGATTCTAAGTGTTTCCACGCTTATCCTAGAATAAAAAGTTCTATCAATTAAGTACATTGGCAAAGTCATCATCGGATATTCATCAAATCTAGGCAATTTTGTTCCAACTAAAGGCATGGCAAGCAATTTATGTATCCTAAATGCAATACTTAAGATGAATGCAACTAAACATGGTAACTAACTAATAACAATCCCCCCAAACTCGAAAGTGAGGCATTGTCCTCAATGCATGCAACAAAGAAAAAAAAAAAATAAAAATAAAGAAAAAAAAATAAAATGCAAACGAGGACTTACTCCGAGAGTTCATCATCGTGATGATTAGTTTCCTTTGGTCGGTGTCTTGATTCTTTTGCTTGAACGCTGTGGTTGCTTCCTTGTTGCCGATGGTGGAATCGATCCTCAGACGGGGGGTGTCCTCATCGCCCTCATCAATGTCATTGGCTTTTCGCTTGGCTTGGAGGATTCGATTGGTGCGGTTTGTTGGTGCAATGGAGGACTCGTCCGAATCTGAAAAATCGACAATGATTCAAGACGAGTTGATTCGGCATAGGTGCTTTACCTTTGGCTTTTGCAGTGGTTGTCGGGGGCGCTTTAGCTTTGGTTGTCGCTGGTATCTTCAGTGTTGGTTGCCGTGGCAACTCGCTTGGGCAGGCGCAGCAGGTAGGTTGTCGCGGCATCATCTATTGCGTTATCGGCAACCGCGCTTCATTGGTTGCCGGGGCAAGGATTTCGGCAGAAAGATGGGGAACGCACGCGCTGTCCGGGTACTTTTCCAGATGACTTGGGTGATGGCATTGTTGTGATCCTTCATGTACCGCATGAACATTAGTTGCCGGTCTTCAATTTGCCTAAGGCGGTTCGCCAACGGTTGTAAGAGTGCTTCGTTGTCCCGGGTTGTCGTCCGAGTTGTCCGGCATCGTTGCTTGGGCATTAGGAGTTGCCGAGGCGGCGGAGAGTTGTCGCGGGTAATTGAAGGCGCTGGGGATTTTACCGGTGCCTCCCCATTAGCTTTGGATTTGTGCTCGATTCCAACCGGACTTTGGTAGGCCTTTTCATCGCTGGACTCACTTGGGACATGCATCTCCTGCAAAGATTGGAAATTAAGCAAGGAAGAAAAGAGAACCCTTGTCTTTTGTGCTACATACAAAAATCTCATCACAAATAATTTTTCCAATGTTAATGATGCGATTATGCAAGATAGAATGTATGAGCAAAAGACGAGGTGTATCAACGGGTATTGTGTGTTGTGGGCATTAAAGAAGTTTTAACAAACTTATTCCATAATTTTGCCTCGGGTTTAAGCCAAGGCATTTACTCGTGCCCTTTGTATTTACCATCGCCCAATGAGTTCCCGGTAGAGTGAGTTCTGAAGCACCTTGTCGAGTTGCTTGGGCGTGAGTTGATCAACAAAGGCTTGATGCTCGCCTTTCTCAATGTAGAGCCCGTAAAAGGTGTTGATGTTTTCGGGCTTATGAGTATAGCCTTGTCACGAACAAAACATAAGGATTATCCGGTAGGTGAGTGAGCATAGAATTCTCTTACCCATGAGATGTTACCCTGTTCCGATTGATGGCAAAAGATTTGCCACTTTTGATGTGCAATCCTTTCAAGATGAATGGTTCAAGGCCAAAATCTTGATGAGAGTTGGAGTATTCAAAGCCTTGTTCTTCGCAAATCTTTCGCTTTCAAACTTGGAGGAAATCTTTCTTGAACCACCGTGTAGCAAACTTTTGTATCTTGGTTCTTTGAGGAACTTGGATGAACCAAAAATTGATTTTGGATGCCATGGATGATCTTGGTTGTGAGTTTGGTAAAAACAAAGAAAAGAAAGCAAAAGAAACTAAAGAGTTGCAAGATGAAAAGTAGGAATAGGTTTCTTGGAAGTTAAGGGTGATGGGTTAAATAGAAAAGATAGGTAGTAAATATGGTGGGTGGGATTAATTTTGAAAGAAAGAAAACAAGGGTTTTGATTGGGGAAGGGGACGGCTAGGGGTTTGGGAAGGGGAAGGGTTTTTGGCCAGCTATGTAGGGTTTATTTAGGGTAAATTGGAGGCTTAATATAAGCCTTAGATTTAGCCCATTAATTTCTTTGTTGAAGAAGTTTCCTTCTTGAATCAAATTCCTTTTATCTTGAACTCTTTTCCTACAATTCAAAAACAAATAAAAATAAGGATTAAAATTAAAGATAAACTAATAAAAGAAAATAAATAAAGATGTGCAAAGAAATTTTAAACTTAAAATTTAAAAAACAATTAGATAAATATGAAAGAAAGATGTAGTCTTAATCTTAAAGAAAATAAATAAATCTATCCTAAAAAGAAAAAAAAAACAAAATTAATAAAAAAAAAATAAAAAAAAAAAAAAAAATAAAAAAAAAAAATAAAAGAAAAAAATCGAAAAGGAGAGCATGCTCATGCATCTCCTAAGGTGACCACTTTTGTTACGCTCCACATGGGCACCGCTGTAGTGCTTCAATCTTTGTCCATTAACTTTGAATTCATGTTCGCTGCTGATGGACTTGATTATCACGGCACCATGGGAGAATGGTTTGACAACTTCGAATGGTCCCGACCATCTTGATTTCAGTTTTCCCCGAAAAAGTTTTAGCCGAGAATTGAATAAGAGAACTAGTTGCCCTGCATGAATTGTCGCGCATAGTTTCTTGTCATGCCATTGCTTTGTTTTCCCTTGTAGATTCGCATTGTTATAGGCGAGTGCACGAATTCTTCTATCTCGCTGAGGTCCAACAAACGCTTTTGTCCGCACTTTCCCAATCCATATTCACGGGTCTTGATTGCCCAATATGCCTTGTGTTCGATTTCCACCGTAGATGGCATGTTTTGCCATAGACAAGTCGGAAGGGGGACATACCTAAGGGTGTTTTGAATGCAAAGATATATGCCCAAAGTGCATCATCTAGTCTTACTGACCAATCCTTCCTAGAGGGATTTACAACTTTTCTCGAGTATACCCTTCACCCCCGGTTGGAAATTTCTGCTTGCCCATTGGTTTGTGGGTGATATGCCGTGGCAATCTTGTGAGATACACCAAAGCATTGTAACATCTTGGCAATGAGTTTGTTGTCAAAATGCTTGCCTTCATCACCGATAATTGCTCGCATCCCAAACCGTAAATATGTTTTTCTAAAGAATCGCTGCACGGTCTTGGAATCGCTGGGGGAAATCAAAATGCCTCAACCCATTTAGACACGTAGTCGACGACAAGTAGAATGTAGAGGTTGCCGAATGAAGATGGGAAAGGTCCCATAAAATCAATCCCCATACATCGAACAATTCCACCTCGATGATGTTTTGGAGCGCATCTCATGTCGCCTAGAGATATTGCCCGGCCCTCCGCAAAACGATCACATTGCTTGTAAAACTCTTGGGCATCTTTGTACAAATGTTGGCCAATACAAACCGGATTGCAAAACTTTGTCATGCGTACGAGTTCCTCCAAAATGTCCTCCCATAGGGTGAAGAATGGCATTGTCGAGTACATTCTCGCTGCTTCCTCTTCTTCGGGACACATCGGGCGATAACCCGATCTCGCACATTGTTTAAACAAAAGAGGCTCGTCCCAAAAGTAATGCTTAGCATCATGGCGAACCGCTTTTCCCTTGGTGAGTAAGGCCATAAGGTAAAATACCACAAACAAGGAAATTAACTAAATCCGCACTGTATTATTGCCGAGGCATGTGTTGCCGCGGCAACCGCTTCCATGGTTGCCGAGGCGCGGCGCTGCCAGAGTTGCCGAGGCATGCGCGGCATGGCTTGCCGAGGCATGCGCGAGCGCTGGGCGCCGAGGCATACGCCGCTCCATGGTTGCCGAGGCATGCGCGAATGGGTTGCCGGCATGCATATCGCCATCCGCTGCCGAGGCATTGCTGTCGAGGTGCCGAGGCGCTTTGCCTTGATTTTTGGTTGCCGATTTCATGTCAAACTCCATGGTTGCCAAGGCGCGCGCATGACCAATGTCGAACATGTTTGAGATAAGTGATCGCCACTTGATTTTCAAAAACTTTGTAAAAGCAATATCCAACGAATCAAACGAGGTTTGGCATCCTTTTAGCAAATAGATACTTAATTGTTGAATGGTCCATATGAACAATTACCTTTGTACCAATCAAATAGGATCGAACTTGTCAAATGCAAAAACTACGGCTAGTAACTCTTTTCCGCAAATGTGTAATTCACTTGAGCACTATTAAGAGTTTTACTAGCGTAGTATATCATCACATGAAAGGTCTTACCTAAGAGCCTAGGATTACCACAAAATCACTTGCATCACACATGAGCTCAAAAGGTAGCGCCCAATCGGGTGGAACGACAATGGGTGCCGAGGTGCTTTTCCTTTAGGGTTTCAAATGCTTGCTTGGGCAAAGAATCATCAAAATTGAAGACTTTATCCTGTTCAAGCAAATTGCACAAGGGTTTAGTAATTTTAGAAAAATTATGAATGAACCTCCTAGAAAAACCTCGCATGTCCAAGAAAGCTTTTGATTCCTTTAACCAACTTGGTGGGGGGTAATCTTCGATCACGCCCACCTTGGCTTTGTCTACTTCAATTCCTTTGATGAAATCTTGTGGCCGAGCATATTCTTCATCTACCATAAAATGGCACTTCTCCCAATTAGGACTAAATCGGTTTTCACATCTTGCCAACACCTTCTAAATTGCCGAGGCAACCGCCGGGTCATTACTAAAAACAAAAAATCATCCATGAAGATCTCAAGGAAGTCTTCGACCATGTCCAAAAGAGTGCCATCATGCATCTTTGAGGTTGTCGGGCATTACACAATCCGAACGGCATCCTTCGAAAGCATAAGTACCGTATGGGCATGTGAAGGTTGTCTTTTCTGATCTTCTAGTGCTATGGCAATTTGATTGTAACCCAATAACCATCAAGAAAACAATAAAAGGGTTTACCTCGCAAGACGGCCAAGCATTTGATCAATAAAGGGTAATGGGAAGTGATCTTTCCTAGTGGCTTTGTTTAGCTTTCGATAATCCATACAAACCTCCAACCGGTCACAATCCTGGTTGGAATGAGTTCATTGTTTTCATTACTTACCACCGTTATACCTCCTTTTTCGGTACACATTGTACCGAACTTACCCATGTACTATCGTGAGATAGGGTATATAATGCCAAGCAAGGCAAGCCACTTGATGATTTCTTTCATTACAACCCTTTCATGGCATGATTCAGTCTCCTCCGGGCCTCAATCGGTTTTGTGATCATCTTCCAACAAAATCTTGTGCATGCACACCGCCGGGCTAATTCCTTCAAGTCGGCAATTGTCCACCCTATTGCCTTTTGTGTAGCATCAACATTTTGATCAGCTTTTTTTCCTGCTCAAAGTCAGAACTTAGAGGAAATAATTACAGTGCAATGTATTATCGGTTCCCTAAGTAAGCATATTTTAGTTGCTCGCAATTGTTTCAACTCAAGAATCGTGGTTGTTCAATGAGGGCTTTTTCGAGTTTACCTTCCTTACCCGAGTAATCCAGTGGTTCAAAGTATGTACCGGGTCGATTGACTAACCAATTTGCCTCTTCTTGTTGTTGTTCATCGACGGTTCTTCATACTCCTCAAGTGTTCTCTTGATCGGGCAATGTAGTTGCCGAGGCAACTAAATTCCTCGTCGGTTAAACTCGCCGTGGCATGAAGAAGTTGGCATTCTTCCGGATCATCGCATGCCTTAGTGTTTGGAACACATTTAGTTTAACTTGCTGGTCATTCACCCTCATTGTGAGTTCTCCTTTTCAACATCGATCAAGGTTCTCCCCGTTGCTAGGAATGGTCTCCGAGAATGATAGGTGCATGCTCATCCGCTTTCACAATCCAAAAAAATAAAGTCAAATGGAAAAATAAATTTATCAACTTTTACCAAGATGTCTTCGATTTTTCCCTCCGATGCACATAGGATCCGCTTCACTAGTCAGTAGCATAATCATGTAGGTCTTGCCTTCCCGATTCCTAGTTTCGAAAACCGATTTAGGCATCAAGTTTATGCTTGCCCAAGGTCACATAATGCTTTCCGACATAGTGGTTTCCAATGGAACAAGGTATTGTGAAACTTCCGATCCTTCAACTTGGGTGGCATGCGACAGCAACATGGCCATGCATCCCTCTCGCAAGTGCAATCAAGCTTTCAAACTCTCCTAGCCTTGTTCTCTGGACACAATGTCTTTAAGAAACTTGGCATAGTTTGGCATTTGTTCAATTGCTTTCAACCAATGGCAAGTTGATGTGGACTTGCTTTAGGATATCAAGAAACTTCTTGAATTGATATTCTTGCTTTTGTCGCTTCAACCTTTGTGGAATGGTGGTGGAAGTCGGATATCTTCGATCCTTTCATTGGTTTGGAACCCGATTGATGGCATTGCCGGGCAACCGGAGTTGCCGAGGCATTGTCAACCGGGGGTTGCCGGGCATGCTTATCGCTGGTTGCCGAGGCATCCTTATCGCCGCTGCCGAGGAGGCATGCTTATTGCCGCTGCCGCGCAATTCCGGTTCAGCATCCGAGGCTTTGCCGCTGAGGTTCGCCTTGATCTTTTGTGGAGTTTTGTTTGATGAGCGAGCTTGAGCCTCTTTGTTGTTGGCCACTTCTAGTGGTGATCGCCTTACATTGCTCATGGCCGCCTTCTTTGCGACTTCAGATCGCTTAGGTAAACCTCCTTGCGTCTAGTATTCAGATTTTTGAGCAAATTGTCCGACTTGATTTTCCAATGATTTGATTGTCGCTCTGGTTTTGCAATCTCATCTCGGTCCTGTTAATAAAAGCACGCTTCTTTTTATGAAATTACTATTCTCACCATATAAGATTCAGTTTTCATCATAAAAGCATTGAGAGAATTTTCCAAAGAACTAGATGTTGTCGGGTTGTTGTCGCGCAATCGCTGTCGTGGGCATATTCTACTGAATCCCGATGCTTGTGCATTCTGATTGTTCTGGTTTAGAGCATTGTTGGGATTACTCCATGAAAATTTGGGTGCTTCTTCCAAGCGGGATTGTATGTATTGACATCACATTGTTGTTCCGATTGTAATTCCCACATAAAAGCTGGATTCCGATTCTCGCATACATTCGTAAGAATCATGGTTACCACCACATAACTCACAAAAAGAATCCATTACCTTGACTTCATGTGTGTTGTTTGGTTTTTTGCATGTTCTGACCATCTTGGTTAAAGTGGCCAATTGTGCCGAAATTGAGTCCGATGATCCTAGTTCATGTATTGTGGCTTGGCGCCTAACTCCTCCTCTTCTAGTAGATGGGAATTGATAATCATTCTGGGCAAGCCTGCTTAGAATTTGCATTGCTTCCTCCGCGACTTATCTAGAGTATGCCGCTTTGCCGAGGCATCTAGCATCATCCTTGTTGGTGTATTCACGGCATTGTAAAAAACATTGTTACTTGAGTCCACACCGGAATCCGTGTAGGGGGCATTTGTAGAAGTTCTCTATATCGCCCCCAAGCTCGTACATGGATTCATCATCCGCCACGCCAAAAGAAGTAATGTCGTTACGGCTTATCACCAAATTTGTAGGATTAAATCGAGCAAGGAAATCACGACAAAGATCGGTCCAAGATCCTATTGATCCGCAGGAATACTATTCAACCATGCTTTCGCTATCCTCAGTGAATAGGGAATAATCTTAATCGTAAACATCGGGGTGACTCCTTGTATTTTGAAATGAATTGCAAATCTCGAGAAAGATTTAAGATGTTGTCGCATCTGCTCTTGTGTTTCTTGGAACCTAGCCATGAACTAAATCTACTTGGCTATGGTTATTGTGTTTTGTGGTTGTGAGAAACTATTGGTTTTGTTTAGGTAATAAGAGTTTGCACTTTTCTATTTCAAGGTTTATTCATTCTGGTTCTTATTCTTGTTTATGAGTGAATTGGGAGAGGATCTCGTGATTTCATCCATTTATCTAATATCGAGAGTTAGATTCAAGAAACGAATGAATATGATCTTTATTCAATCCAATGATGGTGAAGATTAATCCGCTTAGGAATAAGTTAAGGATTTCAACGGCTAAGAGGAGCGCAAGATTGGTTGTTGTTCACCCTGATTCACGCAGGATGTATTATCAAGGCATGCACAAGTAGCTAGAGTTTCGACTTAGGATAAGAAGAAACCATTGAAGAACGCCCCGCCAACCTTGAAGGTGCTGCCCAGACGCCAAGTAGTTGCCCAACTAGTCGCCCAGCAACCATCAATTAGTTGCCAAGGCAACTAGATTAGTTATTAGTTAAACTTAGTGTTTTTACTTTTTAGTTAAACACCAACTATAGATCTTTTATACTATAACTTGTGTATACTTGCACAATTGCGAGCACTTATTACGCGCAACAAGTTTTTGCGCGCCGTTGTCGGGATTGGCAATAGCGACTTTGTTTTTATTTTCTTGCACTTTCTTTTATTTTTCTTGTTTAAAATTCAAAGGGCTAACAAACTTTGGTTTTGCATTGGTATATGACTGTATGCAGACCGACTTCACCAGAATATCCCTTTGATCCGTAAATCGAACGAACCTTACAAAGACTTAGACGAAGGATAAGAGAAGCAATGGCAAATCAAGACGGCAATATTAATCAAGATGTTCGAAAGCAGAGGAGGAGTGATTCTGCACGAAATGTAACTATTCGAGACTATCTTGAAGAAGATCTTGATGGACTTAACCCAGAGTTGTCGCACCAAAATTGAAGCCGACCACTTTGAGTTGAAACCGTAATGTTTAATATGATCAACACAATAGGTCAATTTGGCGGCTCAAAGAATCAAGATGCACGACAACATCTTAAATCTTTCCTCGAGATTTGCAACTCGCTCAAGATACACGGAGTCACCCCGATCTTACGATTAAGATTATTCCCTATTCACCGAGGGATAGGGCGAAAGCATGGTTGAATAGCATTCCCGCCGATCCATAGCATCTTGGACCGATCTTTGTCGTGATTTTTGCTTGCTAGATTTAATCCTACAAATTTGACTCGATAAGCTTCAGAACGACATTACTTTTTTCGGCAGTGTGATGAATCCATGTACGAGGCTTGGGAGCGATATAGAGAACTTCTACACAAATGCCCCTACACGGATTCCCGTGGGACTCAAGTAACAATGTTTTACAACGCCGTGAATACACCAACAAGGATGATGCTAGATGCCTCGGAAAACGGCATACTCCTAGATAAGTCACCGAAGAAGCAATGCAAATTTTAAACAGGCTGGCCAAGAATGATTATCAATTCCCATCTACTAGAAGAGGAGGAGTTAGACGCTGCCACAATACATGAACTAGATCATCAGATTCACTTTCGCACACTGGCCACTTTAACCAAGATGGTCCAAAACATGCAAAACCAAACAACACACATGAAGTCAAGGTAATGGATTCTTTTGTGAGTTATGTGGTGATAACCATAATTCTTCCCAATGTATGCAAATCCGAATCCAGCTTCTATGTGGGGAATTACAATCGGCAACAACAATGATGTCCAATACATACAATCCAAATTTGGAAGAAGCACCTAAATTTTTCATGGAGTAATCCCAACAATGCTCTAAACTGTAACAATCAGAATGCACAAGCATCGGGATTCCAAAGAGAATATGCCACGCAATGTATGCCGCAAAGAACAACCGACAACATCTAGTTCTTTTGGAAAATTTTCAAATGCTTTTATGATGAAAAACTGAATCTTATATGGTCGAGAATA
>JAGYYJ010003064.1:0-31373 GCA_019671005.1 Hibiscus mutabilis | reverse complement strand
ACCTATCCACCTATTCAAAAGAAATCATTCGAAAAGGTACAAGAGCAAGGAAAGTTGGCATGGATCATAAGGATCTGTTCGTGAAAAGATCGTGATTTTTCCAATAGACAATGATGGTCCCAAAGGAGAAAAAAAAAAAAAAAAGTGCCTTGCCAATGGTTGTGTTGTTTCAAACAAAGAGAAAGTTCAAAAGACAAATTTCATCACCAAAGGACATGTTGACTCAAATCAACACCAAGGAGACATACAAATAATCAATAATTTTTTTTTTGAAAATTTGCAATAAATAATAATTTCCGTATTAAATTCGTACAAAAATTTCTGTTCGCACGGGCTTCGCTAAAACAAACATAACTTGAGCTCCCGACGTCAGATTGATGCATTTCAAGATGCGTTGGAAATCTAAGAGACAGACGAATGTGTTTGAAGAAGACATGTAGACCCAAAAGTGCTCGGATACCATCTTAAAATTCGATCACGAGCTGAAATTCAAGATGTATAAATAGCTTCAGTTTTTTTTGCTACAATGCATAGTTTTAGCCTCCCATACATGTATCATGAGATGTTTTTCATGATCTTATAATTTAAGGCTATAGATTAGTATGTCATCAAAATAAACAATGCAAAACTTACCCATATAAGGGCGTAAGACATGATTAAATCAGCCTCATGAAGGTGCTGGGAGCATTGGTTAAACCGAAAGGCATAACCATCCATTCGTACAAACATTGTTTAGTTTTGAAAGTTGTCTTCCACTCATCCCCTTCTTTCATACGAATCTGGTGATAGCCACTTTTAAGATCTATCTTTGAGAAGATGCTGGCACCACTGAGTTCATCTAGCATGTCATCCAATCAAGGTATAGGATGTCGGTCTTTGATGGTGATTTGGTTCACAGTACGACAATCTACACACATTCTCCAAGTTCTATTTTTTAGAACTAAAAGGACTGGTACGGCGCATGGACTCAAACTCTCCCAAATGTAACATTTTTCCATAAGATCTCAATCTACCTTGAAGTTCCTTTGTTTCTATCGGATTGCTTCTATAGGCTAGTCGATTGGAATTGTTGCTCTTGGCATGAAGTCAATTTGGTGCTCAATCCCTCAAATTGGTGGTAAGCCAACAGGGATGTCTTCTGGGAAAATATCTTAAAAATCCTACAAAAGAGTTGAAATAGATGAAGGCAAGCCTTGAAAATGTTAGTGCAAAAATAACGCTCCTTATATACAAGCACAAGTAAAGTTTACTATGCAGAGAGGTGTTTCCTGATTTCCTTTCCATGAGCATAAACGGTCATCTTCTTGGTGTCCCTTTTGTGGGATTGTTCTTTTATGTCCTTCATGTTTTTGTTTAAAGCAATCTGGTCATCTTTCACTTCGCTTGGTGTAAGACGTGCCAAGGTAATCTTCTTGCCATCAAAAGCAAATGAGTACCGGTTGGTGAAGCCATCATGGGGTGGTGAGCTAGCATGTGTAGGTGGAGTTGAAGTGAGCTGGTTGAGCTTAGAGTGAGCTGAATTGAGTTGAGCTAGCTAGCTAAAAGAGCTATCTCAATCTTCAAGCTGATTTGAGCTATTCCAAGCTAACTTTAGCTAGGTGAGCTGGTCCTTCAAGCTTGTGAGCTCCTTTAGAATCTTATCCTTAAGTTTTGAGCTGATCTGACCACTCTTAGTGGCCTTGAGCTAATCCGAGCTCCTAGTGATGTCCTTGAGCTAATACAAGTTGTCTTTAAACTCTTTGAGCTAATCTAAGCTCCTCGTGAGGTCTTTGAGCTATACCTAGCTTGTGCCTTCATCCTTAGTACCTAAAGAAACAATAAACAATGTGTGAGCTGAAATGAAGCTAAAATATGATGCATACTTAAGTTAAAAGATGCAATGCAATGTAAACATACTTAAATGAATTGAACTAAATATAAAGATTTAGATCATAGGTTATGCATGAATATCATATATTATGCAAATAAATTATAACATATGATAATCCTGATATGCAAAGCATGTTTATAACAATATATAATGCATAAAGAAGATAATAAAAGATGAAGTAAGGTAGAACACCCTTAGCCTTGATGATTTTTAATGGTGTGGTCACATTATGGAGAAAGTTGATGATGATTAGGATTGTATCACCCTCCCCTTCTTTTGGTGATTTGTCCTCAAATCAAGAGGGTTTTGCATTAGGAGATTTGTGGTTGTTTGAGTAACCAACTCTTCAAGCTTGAATGACAAAGCATCTTCATCCTGCAAGACACATCTTTGGAAGTGACACCTTCAAAATTCACCTCTTTTGAAAAGTCATCAACTCGTTCATCCTGCAAGACAAAGAGAATAAATCTTTCGAAACACTGGTTAGCAAAAGCTATGTTGTTCATAATTAATATAAAAGGGTTGGTTTCTTCCATGGTGTTGGTTTGAAGCATTGTGTCTTTTGGAGTAGGGATATGTCCTTTGATTTGAAACATCACACCTTTTGGAATAGGTACTTGCAACACATCCTTTGATGATGAATCTTGTCCCTTGAATCACACCTTGATCTGAAGCATCATGTTCTTTGAAAAAGGTATGTAACTCTTCATCTTCACTCCTTGAATCATCATGATAGTTGGTGAAGAGTCTTGACTTTTGAACTCTCTTGTAATGGCAGAGTTTGATGCACCAATCAATCTCACATTGACAAAGCAATTCACCATCATAGTTTGGTAGGATAACACTATGAAACAAATTGCTGCACAATAAATCAAAGTTATAATATGAGAAACAATTAACCAGATGAATTGAAATAACAAACCATGGTGGATGTTTAATGGGCATTGGTTGCTGAATTTTCTTCAAGATCAGACTCCAATGCGCTTGGAATGTCAAAGATCATATCTCTTGGAACTTCAAGTGTCACAACCTTTGAAACATGAAGGGACATGTCTTGTGGATCACCAAAAGTCACACTCATTGGTTCTTCAAAGGACATGTTTCTTGAATCATCAATTTGAAAAGACATGTCTCTTCCGAATATCCTGCAAAACAAACGAAAGAATAGGAGAAAAAGTAGGGCTAGATAAAATATGTTTTTCTTGCTCCTCTTCATCTCCAAACTCAATCTTTTCAACTCTCTCATTTTCAACTCCAACTTTTCTTATATCCACTTCCTCATTTTCATTCTTTTATTTTTCAACTCCATCTGTTTGTCCTTCTTTAAAATATGTATCAATTTACGGAAGCCAGGATCCAAGAATTACCTCAAAATCTAGGAACCCTCTAGATCACAATTAATCTAGCAAACTCACTAATATGATCCGAGAAAACACCAAACTCCACATTCAGCAAACCGAAAATAAAGCATGATCTTGATGTAGAAAACGAGATAGGATGAATTTGACGGTGGCGGTGTTGGATAGATTTGTCCTTGGCACCCTCCTAATCGCAATTGAATAGGCAAACACCTGCAAACGGCACGAATCTCTCCGATGAATGGATGATGACGAGATAGATGTTGTAGGATATTTTGTCCTCGGCACCCTCTTAGACGCGATTATCTAAGCAAGCAACCTCAAGCGGCTCTAACCCACCCTCCTAGATGCAATTACCTAGGCAAGCAAGAGTGTGAAGATGATCTCCATTACAAGAACTTGACGAACTTACGTTGAAGAAGACTTCTGATACGAAAAATAACAAGGCAAATCTATCTACCTTGAAAATAAAATGGCCTATGGCCAAATGTTTTTGCAACTCATAAATTCATGATGTTGTTCTTATTAGTGAAGCAAATATGCCTTTAATAAATAGACTACAAATGAAGAGTTCAACTTAAATTAGGAAAAGTAAAGATAATAATAAAATAAATAAACATATTTTATCTAATCTATAAAACTAATAAATAAATAACAAATCTATTCCTAAATCATCTAAATATCTTCATAAAGAATCATAGATTAAATTTAAGTACAAATAATCAATAAAATTATTGAAAATTCGTAATAAATAATATTTCTCGTGATAAAATCGTAGAGATTTTTGCTCGCACTGTCTTCACTAAAATGGACATAACTTGAGATCCCGATGTTGGATTGATGCGTTGGAAAGCTAAGAGATAGAGGAATATGTTTGAAGAAGACATGTAGACTCAGAAGTGCCAGGATCCCATCCGAAAATTCGATGCAAGTCGGCTGAAATTCCAGACTTATAAAACAGCTTCAACTCTTTGGCTACAATGCATCATTTTAGCCCCTCATACATGTATCAGAGGTTGTCATCATACCGGCCACACCCTCCTTGATATCTAGGGACCGTCCTTTGGGACAATTGCTCTCTGTCTTCGCCCTCATTGTCTTCCACGACTTCTTCTTAGTGCACTCAGTTTTGCCTTTGGTTGCCTCGAATGTTGCCTTGAGATCCCTCCAGGCAATCCATCCTATCATGAATGGGCTCTAGTTCTTCTCGTAGTAACTTTTGCATCTCACGAACCATAGCTTGAAATTGAAGGTTTAGGGCTTGTTGTCCACCCTCTGGACGTGAATTTCCAGAATTTTGAGACATGTTGTTAGTGAAAATAAAGAAAACAAAATGAAAAGACCATACCAACTTGCACTCAACAAAAACCACTCAAATTCACTCCAAGGAAATTTCACTCCACTCAATGTTCGTGTTTGCACTCTGGGATGTTATTTGGCTTGTATTATCCCCTTCCGATCTCACATTCTCAAATTGCCTTTTTCCACTCCTTTCTCTCTTGTAAAGTTCCTTATGGAACTTAATCAAGACTTAGGCAAGTTTTGGATCTTGTACGTCGGCTGAAATGTTAGTTTAAAAAAAAGGAAAAGAAAGAAAATAAGGTGTATAGGTAAGTTAAGAATAGAAAATGAAAAAAAGAAAGGGTTACTTACTTGGCAAAAAACTGACAACCTTTCTTGACCAACAATCAAAGTCTTGAAGAAGATGGCTTCAGGCTTGATGTTGAAATGTTGTGCTTTTCACCCTTGAAATTATGCTATTCGAAACATTCTTTTCTCTTTTTTTGTACTTTTTGAATCTGTTTTTTATTTGAAACTGATTTTTTTAACAAATTGAAACGACAAAAGGATAGTCACTTACAAACTCTTTTTGCTTTGCTTGAATCGGGCTTCACTTGATGCACTTGCTTTTTCCAATAGCTCTGATTACCAAATGATGTGAGGCGGTTCTTGATGTTGTTGGGTAATTTCATCTTCAACATAAGATTAGATTTGGGACTGTTCTTGGCAAGAATTTTGGCGTTTTTGGGTGAAAAACTCGAAAATTAGGGAAAATTCGTCAAATTCAAACGATGGATATTTTAGCTGAAAATTTTCAGATCAGATCTACACCTTTGGAGGAGTCACCACATAAAATTTCAGAATTTTTTGACATCGGGAACACCTCAAACAAAGTAGATCAAGTTGCTGCAAAATTCTAGGGTTTTCTAATTTTCTTTCATTCTTAGCCATTAGTTTTCGTTTGTTTTAGCTTTTATTGCTTCTTATACATCTTCTAACACCTTGTTTCCTTGTGTTAGTAGGACTAAAATTTGCACTATTCTTTCTCCTTGCATCTAAATTCTATTGGTGTCTAACCTTTTCTTTGGATTCTTAAAGCAATTAGGTTGTTTTATTCTCTTTTCAACACAAGTTATAGTATACCATTAAATATTTTTCGGTCACGATGTAGGATACATGGTAATCTATGTTCTTTAATTATTGATGGTGACAGTCGTCTAAACTTAGTGAGTAGCTTCATTGTTGACGCACTCGATCTACCATGCCAAGAACACCCTAAGCCGTATCATCTTCAAGGGTTTAATAGCGGACCGGATATGAAGGTAACCGAACGTTGTTTAATCTCTTTTACTCTTGGAAGCAATTGTGATGATGTATGTTGTGAGTGGTTCCTATGGAAGTCACCCACTTGCTATTAGGAAGACCTTGGAAAATGATCAAGGCGCTGTGATATGAACGTCAATGGCAAAGACCCAGAGAAGTACCCAGGTGGCCCCATTACTCGAGCAAGGGCCAAGGAGTTCCAAGCAGCCATGGAAAATATGTTTACATCAAGCTTGGGACGTGAGAAAGAAGAAATAATAAGGGAGGAACACTTTACTTTGCTTATGCATGAATTTGCATGAGTATTTAAAGTTTGCATAACATTCATTGCATTCAATAAACATGTTGTTCATTAAAGCATGCGTTGCATTTAAACATGTAGTTCATTTAGTTATACACTTCATTTAACTAAGTAGTTCATTGATTAAACTAGTTCATTCAAGATTATTAGTTCATTGAATAAAGTTAGTTCATTAATTAAACTAGTTCATTCATCAAACTAGCTCATTTATTAAACTAACTCTTAATTGTTTACATGCATGTTTTCAATTAAAGATTGAATAAAGTTTACCTTTGTGTCTAGGTGCATGAGGGAAGATGAACGGTTTTACCAGATGCAAGAATATCAGCAGAATGTCTTCCAATTCTGGATGCGATACAGACGTGTTTGGATCCAGAAATCAATTGGACGTTATTCCTCCATCTCTTAGCTTTCCAACACCTTTTGAATCACCTCAATCCGATATCGGGCTTGAGATACGAATGATTTACTGAAGACAGTGCAGGCTGAAATTTTTATTACGGGAATTTTATGCATGGATGATTTGAATGAATTTGAGCCAAGGAAGAGTTCTTTCATCTTCTACCAAGAGACAAGCAATTGATGGCCATCTTAATTCAGCAAATTCAAGGCATTCAAGGTTGATGTTATCACCATTCAAGTGGGGTTTCAAAATTCATTGAGGAGACATGAAATGAAGGCTGGATGAAACTCACCTTTTTATGACATTCAAGTCATATTAATCAGCTTGGAAGATGAAGAGTTGCACTTAAACTGGACAGCAAGGATGTCTACATTCATCCTTGTCCACATTCATCCCCTTTCTCTTCATATGATAGCAAAACAAGGCAGCCCAAGAGTCCTTCTTAATTTGGACGAAAATATGACTAAATTCAACCTCAATTTGTCTAAACTAATCAGCTTTGAAGATGAGAAGAAAGGACAAAGCATTCATGTGTATTCAAGTGCATTAAGATGAGCATTCATCTTTCTTGTAACACCTTTTCATATTCTGCCTACTTCTACTATAAATAGGCATCTTTAGGATCATTGTAAGATACACTTTGAATATATAAAACATCTTTGAAAGATTGCTTTCATTCTTGTTCTCTTGTGGAACTTTATCGGCTTCAAGTTAGTCTTGTAGTCTTCATCCATTTCCCTTTGTTATAGCGTTGGTTCCTAGCTCATCTATAGCTAGTGGGTCACGTTCCATATCCTACCACTTCATTTCCACTTTATTATATTGCTGGTTCCTAACTCTTTATAGTTAGGGGGTCACAATCCATCCTTTGAATTTCTTCATCTTAACGCCAACACCCCATCATCTTCACCTACATTTTCATCTTTTATTTTTTTCTTCCATAATCACAACTATCACTCTTCCTACACCCCTTCTACATATCTTTCATCCCATTATTTCTATTTCTTATTTATCTATTTCTACTTACATTGTTGTTTGAGTAATTTCAGAATACATTCAAAGCACTGCAGAGTTCTTACTAGAATCACGATCGGGCATTCACATATATGATTCAAAACTCATAGTCGAGATCATATCATTTGGTATCAGAGCCTAGACGATTCAGTAAGCGTATTATTTTTCTCTCTCCCGGGTTAGTAAAAAAAAAAATCAAAAAAAAAATCAAAAAAAAAAATCTTAAAGAGGGAGGGAGCAATCTATTCTTGTTTAAAAAAAATTACAATACATCATTTCTTATTGCTGAATTACAAATTCCTTTACCTATTCTTAGTAATTCTTTCTTTTTGAAGCCATTATCCTTTTATTATTCATCATTCTCCTACCAAGCTAGAATTGTTTCAGCCGAAGTCCACGAGACACTTGTAAGCCTTGAGGAAGTTCCCAAAAGGACTTGAAAATAAAGCACGAGTGGTAAAAGGCATGAGTGTGCATTAAGGGGAAAAGCCTAACCCGAGTGAAACACGAGTGTGAGTGCATTTTCTTTGGAGTGGAAAGGTGAGATTTTGTGTTAGTAAGGTTTAATTTCTTTTGTTTCTTTATCTAACATGTCACAAAGATCTGGTCATAGTGGTGAAGGAGTTCCCAATTTGCAAAATCAGGCTATGCTTCAAGCAATGGCCAAAATGATCCAAGAGCAATTGGAGCCCCTAATTGAACGAATAGACCAGCTTGAAATTTCACAAGCTAATCAGGGTAATGAGGAGTATCCTGAAGAAGTTGAAGTAGATGATGTGCAAGATCAAGTATCCCAACATAGCATGGTACAACAAGGCCAGAGAGCTCGACCACGAGTAGAGACGATAATCTCAGCAACATCAAGATTACCATTCCTCCTTTTCAAGGAAGAACGGATCCTGAAACCTATCTTGCATGGGAAAAGAAGGTTGAGCACATTTTTGAGTGCCATAACTATTCAGAGCTTAAAAAGGTAAAACTCGCTGCCATTGAGTTTACGGATTATGCACTAATATGGTGGGATCAATTGACATCAAGTAGGAGACGCAATGGAGAACATCCTATCACTACATGGGATGAAATGAAAGCGGTGATGCGAAGGCGATTCATTCCAACCCACTACCATCGAGAGTTATTCAACCGTCTTCAAAATCTTTCACAAGGTAACCGAAGTGTTGAAGATTACTACAAAGAGATGGAGGTGTCCATGATTCGAGCCAACATCGACGAGGATCGAGAAGCCACAATGGCAAGATTCCTAGCGGGACTAAATCCGGACATTGCGAACGTGGTCGAGTTGCAACATTATGTGGAGATGGAAGACATGGTGCATATGGCCATGAAAGTGGAAAAACAGCTCAAAAGAAAGGGTGCCACACGATCTTATGGGAGTTCAACATCAAAATGGGGGCAAAGTTCATACAAGAAGACTCCTCCAATACCGTCCCCACGAAAAAGGAGGACCACCGAAAAGGAAGTAAGCCCATTGCGAAACCAGCAAGGGTAAGACTACCGCTACTCCAAATCGTTCCGTGACATACAATGTTTTAAGTGTTTGGGGCGTGGACACATTGCAAGCCAATGTCCGAACCGCAACACCATGCTTCTTCGAGATGATGGAGAAGTTGAATCGGAACAAGAAGAGGATGAGAATGAAGATGTTGCCATCGAAGAAGAAGAATTAGAGTATGGCGTGGAAGGAGAGGTTCTTGTTGTCAAAAGAAGCCTAAACGTACAATCCGTTGGAGGAAATGAACAACGAGAAAATATCTTCCATACTCGTTGCCATGTTGGAGGAAAGGTATGCTTTGTTATTATTGATGGTGGTAGTTGCACTAATGTTGCTAGTACCTTAATGGTAGATACACTTGGCTTGGCAACAACAAAGCATCCACAACCTTATAAGCTACAATGGCTCAACGATGGAGGAGAACTCAAGGTGACCAAACAAGTTCGAATTGTTTTCTCTATTGGGAAGTACAAAGACGAGGTATTATGCGATGTCGTTCCAATGCACGCAAGCCATTTATTACTTGGAAGGCCTTGGCAATTTGATAGGCGAGTGATCCATGACGGGTATACCAACCGGTATACGTTCACCCATGAAGCAAAGAAGATCACTTTAGCCCCACTTTCTCCAAAACAAATACATGAAGACCAAATTTTATTGAGAGGAAAAAATTGAAAAAGCCAAAGAGAGAGAGACCAAAATGGAGGTAAAAGCAAAGGAGTATGATCAAAATGAGGGAAGGAAAATCAGCATTCTTTCTAAAGAGAGAGTTGAAAAGAGTTTAATGACAGCAAAGGAAGCACTTGTGTGCTCATGTACAAGGAAAATTTCTTGAATACTAACTACCTTGATCAAAATTTGCCTGCTTTTGTTGTGTCTTTATTGCAGGAGTTTGATGACCTATTTCGGAGGAAATACCAAGTGGGCTGCCACCTATTCGTGGCATAGAACATCAAATAGACTTTGTTCCCGGAGCCGTCATTCCAAACCGACCAGCGTGCAAAGCAACCCCAAGAAACTAAGGAGTTGCAAAGGCAAGTATCTGAGTTGATGTCAAAAGGCTACGTGAGGGAAAGCCTTAGCCCATGTGCCGTGCGGTTCTACTTGTGCCAAAGAAGGATGGAACTTGGCGCATGTGTGTGGACTGCCGAGCGGTAAACAAAATTACGGTAAAGTATCGTCACCCTATTCCTCGCTTAGATGACATGTTAGATGAGCTTAGTGGTTCTAACCTCTTTTCCAAGATTGATCTTAAAAGTGGTTACCACCAAATACGAATGCGGGAAGGTGATGAGTGGAAAACAGCATTCAAAACTAAGCAAGGCCTTTATGAGTGGTTGGTTATGCCTTTTGGCTTAACTAATGCTCCAAGCACGTTTATGAGGTTAATGAATCATGTTCTTAGGCCATTCTTGGGTAAGTTTTGTGTGGTTTACTTTGATGACATTCTAATCTATAGTAAAACCATGGAAGAACATGTTCAACATTTAAGGTCAGTTTTGCTAGTTTTGAGGAAGGAAAAACTGTTTGCTAACTTACAAAAATGTACATTTTGTACTGACAGGGTTGTTTTCCTAGGTTTCGTTGTGAGTTCTGAAGGCTTGGAGGTGGACAAAGAGAAGGTTAAAGCCATTGAAGAGTGGCCACGACCAGCAAGCATTTCTCAAGTTAGGAGCTTCCATGGACTTGCAAGTTTTTATCGAAGATTCGTCCCCAACTTCAGCACCATAGCCGCCCCACTAACAAGTGTTATTAAGAAGAATTCTAAATTCTTTTGGGGGGAAGATCAAGAGAAGTCCTTTAATAGCATTAAAGATTGTTTAATACATGCCCCTTTACTTGCTCTACCTGATTTTAATCTAACTTTTGAAATTGAATGTGATGCATCAGGTGTAGGAATTGGAGCAGTTTTGTCTCAAGGTGGACGTCCTATAGCCTATTTCAGTGAAAAATTAAGTGGAGCTACGCTTAATTACCCTACCTATGACAAGGAGATGTATGCTCTTGTGAGGGCAATGGAAACATGGCAACATTACCTTTGGCCTAAGGAGTTCATCATCCACACTGATCATGAGGCATTGAAACATATCCGGGGCAGCATAAACTCAACAAAAGGCATGCCAAATGGGTGGAGTTTCTTGAAACTTTCCCATATGTTATCAAGTACAAGAAAGGTAAGGAGAATATAGTTGCCGATGCATTGTCACGGAGGTATATTCTTTTAAACACTTTGGAATCTAAGTTATTGGGTTTTGTTTTTATTAAAGACTTATATGTCTCTGACTCTGATTTTGGAGAGATTTACAAAGCTTGTGAGAAAAGGTCAATTGAAAAATACTATAAGCATGATGGTTTCCTATTTAAGGAAGGAAGACTATGCATCCCTCAAGGTTCCATGCGTGAATTGCTAACTAAGGAAGCTCATGGAGGAGGATTAATGGGACATTTTGGGATAGCAAAGACTTTGGCTATACTTCAAGAGCACCTATATTGGCCTAAAATGAAACGAGATGTGGAGAGGTTGTGTGAGCGATGCATCACTTGCAGGAAGGCCAAATCTAAAGTCATGCCACATGGACTTTACACACCACTACCCATACCGGAAGCACCATGGATGGATATTTCAATGGATTTTGTGCTAGGGCTTCCACGTACCAAGAATAACAAAGATTCCATCTTTGTAGTTGTGGATAGATTCTCCAAAATGGCTCATTTCATTCCCTGTAACAAAACTAATGATGCCTCACATATTGCTACTTTGTTTTTCAGGGAAATCTTAAGGTTACATGGCATACCAAGAACTATTGTGTCTGATCGGGATGTGAAGTTCTTAAGTCACTTTTGGAGAGCCCTATGGAGTAAGATTGGTACTAAGTTACTATTCTCCACCACTTGCCACCCTCAAACAGATGGCCAAACTGAAGTGGTGAACCGAGTACTTTCTATGTTACTTCGATCCATCATTAGGAAGAATTTGAAAACATGGGAGGAGAGTTTACCACATGTGGAGTTTGCATACAACCGTTCGATCCATAGTACTACAGGGCGCACGCCTTTTGAAGTGGTGTATGGATTCAATCCATTAACACCGATAGACTTGTTACCATTACCCGCTGATCAAATTGTGAATAAAGATGGACTTAATAAAGCTGAATTTGTTAAGAAGCTTCATCAACAAGTGCGGGAGAACATTGAAAACGAACCAAGCAATATGAGCAGCAAGCAAATAAGGGTCGTAAGTGAATTTCCTTTGAGCCAGGGGATTGGGTGTGGCTGCACATGAGGAAAGAAAGGTTCCCGGCTCAACGAAAAGTCCAAATTAATGCCTCGGGAGATGGACCATTCCAAATAGTCAAGAAGATCAATGACAATGCCTATCAATTAGATCTTCCAGGTGAGTTTAATGTTAGTGCAACCTTCAATGTTGCTGACCTATCTCCTTATGATGTAGATGACGATTTGGGGACAAATCGCCTTAAAGAGGGAGGGACTGATATGAACGTCAATGGCAAAGACCCAGAGAAGTACCCAGGTGGCCCCATTACTCGAGCAAGGGCCAAGGAGTTCCAAGCAGCCATGGAAAATATGTTTACATCAAGCTTGGGACGTGAGAAAGAAGAAATAATAAGGGAGGAACACTTTACTTTGCTTATGCATGAATTTGCATGAGTATTTAAAGTTTGCATAACATTCATTGCATTCAATAAACATGTTGTTCATTAAAGCATGCGTTGCATTTAAACATGTAGTTCATTTAGTTATACACTTCATTTAACTAAGTAGTTCATTGATTAAACTAGTTCATTCAAGATTATTAGTTCATTGAATAAAGTTAGTTCATTAATTAAACTAGTTCATTCATCAAACTAGCTCATTTATTAAACTAACTCTTAATTGTTTACATGCATGTTTTCAATTAAAGATTGAATAAAGTTTACCTTTGTGTCTAGGTGCATGAGGGAAGATGAACGGTTTTACCAGATGCAAGAATATCAGCAGAATGTCTTCCAATTCTGGATGCGATACAGACGTGTTTGGATCCAGAAATCAATTGGACGTTATTCCTCCATCTCTTAGCTTTCCAATGCCTTTTGAATCACCTCAATCCGATATCGGGAGCTTGAGATACGAATGATTTACTGAAGACAGTGCAGGCTGAAATTTTTATTACGGGAATTTTATGCATGGATGATTTGAATGAATTTGAGCCAAGGAAGAGTTCTTTCATCTTCTACCAAGAGACAAGCAATTGATGGCCATCTTAATTCAGCAAATTCAAGGCATTCAAGGTTGATGTTATCACCATTCAAGTGGGGTTTCAAAATTCATTGAGGAGACATGAAATGAAGGCTGGATGAAACTCACCTTTTATGACATTCAAGTCATATTAATCAGCTTGGAAGATGAAGAGTTGCACTTAAACTGGACAGCAAGGATGTCTACATTCATCCTTGTCCACATTCATCCCCTTTCTCTTCATATGATAGCAAAACAAGGCAGCCCAAGAGTCCTTCTTAATTTGGACGAAAATATGACTAAATTCAACCTCAATTTGTCTAAACTAATCAGCTTTGAAGATGAGAAGAAAGGACAAAGCATTCATGTGTATTCAAGTGCATTAAGATGAGCATTCATCTTTCTTGTAACACCTTTTCATATTCTGCCTACTTCTACTATAAATAGGCATCTTTAGGATCATTGTAAGATACACTTTGAATATATAAAACATCTTTGAAAGATTGCTTTCATTCTTGTTCTCTTGTGGAACTTTATCGGCTTCAAGTTAGTCTTGTAGTCTTCATCCATTTCCCTTTTGTTATAGCGTTGGTTCCTAGCTCATCTATAGCTAGTGGGTCACGTTCCATATCCTACCACTTCATTTCCACTTTATTATATTGCTGGTTCCTAACTCTTTATAGTTAGGGGGTCACAATCCATCCTTTGAATTTCTTCATCTTAACGCCAACACCCCATCATCTTCACCTACATTTTCATCTTTTATTTTTTTTTCTTCCATAATCACAACTATCACTCTTCCTACACCCCTTCTACATATCTTTCATCCCATTATTTCTATTTCTTATTTATCTATTTCTACTTACATTGTTGTTTGAGTAATTTCAGAATACATTCAAAGCACTGCAGAGTTCTTACTAGAATCACGATCGGGCATTCACATATATGATTCAAAACTCATAGTCGAGATCATATCACGCTGTCCATCGAATCAATACAAATGGATACTCAGTTGTGCACCAAGGCCAGAAGCTCTCATTCACTACAATAGAGCCAGAAAAAGTAGATGAAGAAGTAGCGAAAGCAAAAAAATAGTGTGAGAGGATAAAACGAAAAAGATTGGAAGCACAAAAGGTTAAATCAATTGACCACACAAAGGCAACCAACCATGAAGAGATCCCAAAACCAGAAGGTACACATGATTCTCTTCGAACTTCTACTTCTAGCATTTGTGCAAATGTTGATGTTGGAGAAGAACCATCTCCCAAACAAAAGGATAGTGATAGTGAACACATTAGACAAGATGACAATACTTCTAATCCCACATGTGAAGTAGTAGGTCCACTTGCGATACTCTCATCACCTCCCCACGAAGAAAGTAAGTGTAATTCTAACCCTTTATTTGATTCTTGTCCTATCATTCTGTTAGAAACACTTTCTCCTCTACAGAAATTGTACATTGATGATAAATTTTGTGAGAGGGATATGGGATGTGAGATACAAAAGACTGAGAGTAAAGAGGCCGAGAGTAAAAAAAAGTCAAATTAATGGCCCAAATTTGGTGAGTGAAAATACATATGAGGTAAAACTCACAGAAAGCTCAAAAGAAAAAGAACGCGACGAGTGATTTTGTTTTGACTAATCATTACAAATGTTCGAGTAGTGTTGTCTTATTTTTTCAGGATTTTGTTGAACCATTGAGAGGAGCTCAATTAGATCACTCCACATACAACAAAGAAGCCTTTTCAATTGAAGTTGATGATTGTTCTCTCATTGCCGATTTAGATTCGAGGACGAATCCTTTTGAGGAGTGGGGGAATGATACATGCATGAGCGGGGTTAAATTACTCATATTGGACAAGAATCTGAATTTGTTCGATGCAAACAATAAAGGCCAAAACAATGCACGCATAGGAGGTAAAAAACGATGCATCTTGGACAAGAAACTGAATATGTTTGTGAAGTCTGGAAAGTCAGCCAACTTGCGACAAGTTTTCGGATAAGATCTAGCCATTTCTGGGTCGAGTTATCTTCTAACAAATTGTTTTTCATTCAGTTACCTTTCCAACTCATCTTGAAACGCATCAATCGGACATCGGGAACTCAAGATACGTCCAATTTACTGAAGACTGAGCATGCAGAAAACTGGATACAGGATTATTACGGGATTTTGTAAAATTCAGCCCAAAAGCTAACATACAAGGATTTGGACGAATTAAACTTAACTCAACCTAATTATTAACATTTAAATTATGTTTTTAGGGTTTTATATAATTTAGGAACCAGCCAACCTTCTCCCAAGCCGTTAAATCAAGTCCAATTTAATGGACCATATTTGTTTGTTTATTTTATTCATTCTTAGCTTTAGGTTAAAGTCATCCTTCATCTATAAAAGGATGATGCTTTCTTCAGCCCAAAAGTTCTCTTTGGAGATTTTAGTATTTTTTGAGTTTTCAAGTGTTAGGTAAACTTGTCTAGAAGCCATCTTCAACATAAGATCATCGAGTTCTTGTGAGGAAGATCATCTCCACACTCTTACTTGCCTAGGTAATTCCATCTAGGAGGGTAGGTTAGAGCCGCTTGAGGTTGCTTGCTTAGATAATTGCGTCTAAGAGGGTGCCGAGGACAAAACAACAACAACGATTCGCAAGTCATCTTCATCTTCAACCTTCACACCATCTTCTATAATTCCATAAACAAAGCTAGAATTTTCAGATTTGTTTTATCTATCATTATCTTAATCTTTTTCAATCTTTTTATTTTTATTCGTATTAATCATCATCTAATCTTCCTTCTTATCTTCGTTTCTTTGAATTTCCAGCATTAAATCTGAAATTTTCAAGAAAAGCCCTTCTCTTTTCTCTTGAATTTTTAGATCTGCCCAAAGCTTTCTTTATTGAGTCTAGAGCTCATGCTTCTTGCAACAACTTGATTGAAGGCTTCCAAATCCAAGATTGCGCTACTCTATTAGAAGCGAGAAACCTACAAGCAAGACAGGCTCAAATGGAAGATTTGGGTAGGATGAAATAAGGTGAGAAAGATGTGCGGAAGAATGATGAAGAAGGGCAAATTTGGTACAGTGTAGTGGGTGATTTTTGTGGGGTAATTTGGGTGAGAAAATGGATGAAGGATAGTGATAATGGAAGGGTGAAATATGGGGTGATAGTATCTTAAAGAATCAAGGAAGAACCTAGGCTATAGAAAGCCTAAACTCGAACCTTATGTGATATCTTTACGAGGCGGTAGAAAGGACTTTGACCCACTATCTATAAAGAGATAGGAACCAAAATTATCAGGGGAATTAGAAGGGTTGATGCCATAAGCACAAAGACTTGGTAAGTCGATAAAGTTCAAAATAGAATTAAAAGAGAGAAAATTCTCATAAAGTAATTTGATTGATAAAAATGAGATGTTTACAAATGAAATGAAGTGCCCTATTTATAGTTTTCTCGGGGTGTGGCCGAATATGTATGTGTCTCCCTCCAAAAGGCTGGTCGTGACTCCCTCAAGGGGCTAGTGAAAGTTTGTCCATCTTGGTGTCTCCCTCCACTTGGTTTTGTCATAAAAAAGGCTTTCCCTCCATTGAATATGATGTCCATTTGTGTTTCCCTCCAATTAGCTAGGGACATGTTCCTTATGAGGGGACATGACCCTTGGGGTGGTGAGCTGATATGTGTAGGTGGAGCTGAAGTGAGCTGATTGAGCTTTGAGTGAATTGAATTGTGCTGAGCTAGCTAGCTGAAAGAGCTAGCTCAATTTCAAGCTGATTTGAGAGCTAGGTGAGCTTGTCCTTAAGCTTGTAAGCTCATTTAGAATGTTCTCCTTAAGTTTTGAGCTGATCTGAGCACTCCCTATAGCCGTGAGCTAATCTGAGCTCCTAGTGATGCCTTTGAGTTGAACAAAGTATCCTCGAGCTGCCTTGAGCTAATATCATTCACCTATGTACCTATAAAACATGTAAACAAGCATATTAGATTGTATAAGCTAAGGTTATATAGATAGCATATGCATGCCTAATATAAGTATGCTAAATCATAATTAAAAGATGTGTAACTTATACATAAAAGATGTGGATTAATGTAATGCCTTATGATAATTAAGTAATATGCATAGTATAGGGACTAAGGTGTATTAATATGCATTCTAGGATGAAATGCATGGCATAGATTAAACTATGGACATGATTAAGCATAATAAGATTAGTAGCATATGCATGTAAGTTACTAAATATATAAAGATGTGTGTGATAGATAAAATCTCCCTTTTCTTTCATCCTTAGTGACAAAGATGAAAGTAAGCTGGTGAATGGATGTTAAAGTAGGATTGTATCATCTTGGATCTTCTTCGCTCTAGCACGAGTCATAGGTCTACAAGGACATTCCTCTAGGTCCTTTGATGTGATCTTGTTTCACACATTACTCAGTTTCACCATACTTTCATCTTGTCTTACAAGGATGAAAGTCGAGAGAGTTCTTTTTTACTTTCTTTACCTTTACCTTAATCACATCTTTATATTATTTATAGTAAAGCATGCATGTTTCAGGATAATCATCCATGTTTCACACATTACTTCTTCGCTCTAGCACAAGTCATAGGTCTACAAGGACATTCCTCTAGGTCCTTTGATGCGATCTTGTTTCACACATTACTCAGTTTCACCATACTTTCATCTTGTCTTACAAGGATGAAAGTCGAGGGAGTTCTTTTTTACTTTCTTTACCTTTACCTTAATCACATCTTTATATTATTTATAGTAAAGCATGCACGTTTCAGGATAATCATCCATGTTACTTAGATATATTAAAGATATGCGTAATTTCATGCACCATGCATTTAATTATTACCATGACTTTCCATATCTCATACTATATGCTCTATATATTAAGTAACTACATGCATGCCTTAACATAAATTAACCACATTTTTACTTAGTATAGTATTTTGTTTCCTATCAAGTATATCTACTTATGTTAATTTATATTGTTTGTACGACATCACAGCTCATATGGATAAGGGATGGATTAAAGGGCAAGCTCATCTTTGATCGTGCAGCTCATGACCAGCTCAACTAGCTCACTCATTTTAGCTAAAGGAATGCAAGCTACTTTCAGCTCCAATAGCTCGAGACAAGCTCAAGGACTCTTAAAGACAAGCTCACCTAGCTAAGGGTAGCTCGTAGTAGCTCAGACAAGCTCAGAAACTAAGTGAAGCTCATTCAGCTAGCAGCTCAGCTCAAGTCAGCTCATGCCTAGCTCAAGTAGCTCATCTCAACTCAAGCTACCATACCCAGCTCAACACCTAAAGGGCATGTCTCCTCCCCAAAGGACACAACTAGCCTTGGAGGGAACAACATTTGGAGGGAGAAATGGGCGGCATTTGCTTGGACGAAGACAGCAACCAAACCAAAGCATCACCAACCCTTTGCCGAACCATCACAAGGCCCCTACATGCCTATTCGACCACCTTTTCACCCTTGTACAAGCCTTTTTGGCCACCCCTTTGAAAACTATAAATAGGGGTTCATTTTGCATTTTGTAACACACAACTTTCATATCAATTAATTCACTTTGTGAGGTTTTCTCTCAAACTTGTTCTTTTTAGAACTTTATCGACTTATCAAGCTTTGTTTGTAGCATCTCCTATCCTTCCATTTGATACTTCCCGTTCTTGTTTCATATAACCAAAGGGTTCAAGTCCTATCTACCACCCTCAAAGTCATTCTCTTAAGAAACAAGATTATAGTTTTTAGTATAGTTTCTTTCTTTGAATCCTTTGAATATACTATCACCCATTTCCATTTCACTATCTTTCTTTTCCATTTCATTCACCATGTCCTAACCTACCCTACTCATAACCATTTTCATCCATTTCCTTAAACACCACGCAACCTAGCTTCCGCACCAATATTTCATCATCTTTCCATCCTTCATTTCATCTTCAAGCATTCGGATTACAAGGCTTACTTGCATTCATGGTCGGGAACAATCAAGCTTCTCTCAACAACATCAATTAGAGAGTTGTAGTGTATCATATGGTATCAGATCTATTGGAAGAATCACGTAAGCCCCTATCTTTTATGATTTCATTTTCGTGATAAAAAAAAGAGTACAAAAAAGCAAAATCAGAATTCTTTCTTCATTAATCTAAGGAATTCGAGATGGTACAAAAAAAGATTGATTATTTCTCGATCAAGTTGTAAGTGAGTTTTGTGGTACGAATTCTTTTCTTTATTTTTCTTTCACTTCCTTTCTTTCTTTTCTTTTCATTCTTCCAGCTACCTTTATTTCATTTCTTTTATCTTATATATTACCTTTTATATTTTCTTTCCATTAGCCTAACCTTATTTGCAGCCCAAATGCCATCAAGTTGAAGTTTGAATAGGTTTTGAGTAAGTTCTTTCAAGAACTTGTGATGAGAGAATCGAACAGTAAAAGGCACAGAGTTGTGAGCACATAAGGGGAAGTAAAAGCCTAATTCCCAAGGGTAAAACACGAGCGTCGAGTGGAGTGACAGAGAGGTTGATGAGATCATGGCATCACCACCAGCATTGGGCCCGAAGGAATTTCCCTTAGGCCCTATTACTCGTGCAAGGAAAAGGAAATTTAGAGATGCGGTCGGCAACAAGTGAATCATACATTGAAGATTATTGAAGCTGCCAAAGTTGAATCAATGCCCTGCAACGTGGAAGATTCATGCAACGTGAAAAGGGGTCCATGCAACATGTTGCATGTTTATTTCTAATGCATATGTTCCATTTGATTACTATAGTTTTAGTGTTATGCAACGACAATGAATAGACACATCCTTAGGGTGATTCAGAGAATTATGACTATTGGAGAGGTGCTTGCTTGGCTTTAGAGGTGCCTGCTGTTGCGTGTGATAAGTTCTACGCAAATGTGCAAGTATACACGTTGCAAGTAATAAAGTGATACGAGTATCGAGTATCGTCTCCACAGGGATTGGTTTGGGCCACTTTGCTTAAGTTACTGCACTGTGAAAAGTAAAAAACTCAATTGATAATAGGAATTCTAATTAACGAGTAAACTAAGAGCAATAAACTAAAAGAATAGATGAAATCAAAAGAGAGAATGGGTCAGGTTATCATGAGTTGAGGTGTGATAGCCGATTGGATCGTCTTGGTAAAAGAGTGCAAGGGCAACTCAGTTGCCGTGGCAACTTGCACAGCGGGGTTGCCTTGGCAACTAATCGATGGTTGCCTGGGCGACTAGCTGGGCAACTACTTGGGCGTCTGGGCAGCAACTTCAAGGTTCGGCAGAGCGTTATTCAATGGTTTCTTCTTATACCTAAGTCGAAACTCTAGCTACTTGTGCATGCCTTGATAATACATCCCTGCGTGAATCAAGGGTGAACAACAACCAATCTTGCGCTCCTCTTAGCCGTTGAAATCCTTAACTTATTCCTAAGCCGGATTAATCTTCACCATCAATAGATTGAATAAAGACCATACTCATTCATTTCTTGAATCTAACTTTCCCGATATTAGATAAATAGATGAAGTTACGAGATTCTCTCCCAATTCACTCGCAAACAAGAATAAAAGCCAAGAATGAGTAAACCTTGAATAGAAAAGTGCAAACTCTTATTACCTAAACAAAATCCAATTGTTTCTCACAACAACAAAACACAATAACCCCAACCAATCAAGTTAGTTCATGGTTGGGTTCAAAAGATATACAAAGAATAATCCCCAAACCATGAATCTAATGGAAGCAAAGAAGAAGAAGAAGAAATCGAACTCTCTCCCCCTTGCTCTCTTGTCGAAATCTCTTCCTTCTTGCCCTTTGGAGTTGTCGAAATTTTCCCTCCTCTTGCTCTCCTCAAGTTGACGATATGGCCTCTTTTTTATAGGGCTAGGTCAAAGTCCTTCTTTGAGGAGGAAGTTAAGTTGGAATTAAATTATCTTTAAAGAATATAATTCTTTATTATAATTATATTCCTACTAGAACTTCTCCTATCTTCTTGGAATTTAATTCTTCTTTAATCTCTTCATGGAAATCAAATTCCTTTGGGATTTAGCTTTGCTCCACGTCATCTTGGGCTTGTCTAGTCATCAATTTTGACTACCATATCACCTTATTCTTTGTCGACAATTGCCCCGCAACTGGCTCTCAATGTCTCCTTCATGCATTGCCCTGGCAACTAGCTCGGCATCTCCTTCATGCACCGCCCGCAACTGGTTCTAGCCTTGTTTAGGCAAGTGATTCTGCACACACAAAAAACACACCAAAGCAGCGTCTTTTTCCACAAAAATCACCAAGTTATGTAATCAAGCTCAACGGTGGAAAGAAACATGAATTAATGCATGAATGACTAATTATGCAACTAATATGAGCTTAAGTCTAACAATAATATGAGTAAAAAGGGTAATAAAAATAGTACTTTTGAACACATATCACACCCACAAACTCGAACTATTGCTTGTCCCCAAGCAATGCAAACTAACAATTACCTGCCAGGACTTTAATCATCAAAGACATGCTTCAAACTTGAATTCAAACCTCGAAACCATGGCAAAAAAGTATGATCACCTTTTAATTTTTTGGATAGCACAAAAATTACCCGGAACAAAACTATAATGTTCGTGACAATGTGTGTGCGTAGTTGTGTACAAGTTGATTTTCAAGATTCTATGTGAACAATAGGCTTTTATCAATTTAATTACCGGGGCATTTATTTTTATTTTCACTAGAGCCAATTTCGGGCATCTCTAGCAAAGTAAGCAATTTCTCATTTTATTTTAGTCGACTAGAGCCAATTTCGGGAACCTCTAGTGATTCTTTAATATGCATTAACTACTAGAGCCAGCTTCGGGCACCTCTAGCAAGAAAGTGCAATTACTACTAGAGCCAGTTTTGGGCACCTCTAGCAAGAAATTAACTTTTAATTTTCAATTTTAAATTTACCCTAATTTTAAGCAACCTAAGTTCACTAAGTTTATTTCAATCAACAAGCCACAACCGTGTAAAAAAATTCAGCATCATAGTAAAATTCTAAGTTCTTTTCATGTAATCCTAAAATGAAAGGTTCTTTCAATTAAGTGTAGTGGCAAAAATTCATCATTGGATATTCAACAAGTCTTAAGCAATTAAATCCAATTAAAGGCATGGCAAGTAACATATGCAACCTATATGTGATTGCTAAAGATGAATGCAACTAATCATGAAACTAACTAGAAACCAACACCCCCCAAACTCGAGAGAAGCATTGTCCTAAATGCATGAAAAAGTGAAACAAAATTTAAAAGAAACTAAATGAAATGAGTTAGTCGGAGAGGTCGTCACCTCGAGTGATAAGTTTCCTTCGTGCCGTTTGCTTGATTCATTTTCCGGTCGGTGGTTGAATGCTTGTGGCCGGTACCGCGTGAATAGCATTGCTTTGATTTGATCCATGTTTGCCGATGCAGGTTCACTTGCCTGGGCATCGTAGTTGCCGAAGCCATTATTGTTGCCTGGGCATCGCCAGTTTCTGTTGTGGTTGCTATGGCAAGTAGTCGGCAGTAAATTTCCTTAGCATGGTGGTTGTGAGTCTTGTTGTGGAAAAGAAAACCTGGAAACTAAAGATAATGAAGAAAAATAAAATCTCTCCTAAAAATTCCAAAAATAAATAAAGAGAGAAAAAAAATAGCCAAGAATAATAGAAAGAAAAAAATAGTTCGAAAAAAAATAAAAAGAAAAAAATAAAAAGAAAATATCGAAAGGAGAGCATGCTCATGCATCTGCTAAGGTGTCAACTTCTTGGTTACGTTCCATATGGGCACCGTTGTAGTGCTTCAATCTTTGTCCGTTAACTTTGAATTCATGTTCGTCGGTAATGGACTTGATTATCACAGTACCATGGGAGAATGGTTTGACAACTTCGAATGGTCCTGACCATCTTGATTTTAGTTTTCCCGGGAAAAGTTTTAGTCGAGAATTGAATAAGAGAACTAGTTGCCCTGGCATGAATTGTCGCGGCAATAGTTTCTTGTCGTGCCATTGCTTTGTTTTCTCCTTGTAGATTTGTGCATTGTTATAGGCGAGTGCATAAATTCTTCTATCTCGTTGAGGTACAACAAACGCTTTTGTCTGGCACTTTCCTAATCCATATTCACGGTCTTGATTTCCCATTGGTTTGTATGTGATATTGCCCGCCCTCCGCAACGATCAGATTGCTTGTAAAACTCTTGGGCATCTTTGTACAGTGTTGGCCAATACAAACCGGATTGAAAAACTTTGGTCATGCAGATGCGAGTTCCTCCAAAATGCCCTCCATAGGGTGAAGAATGGCATTGTCGAGTACATTCTGTTGCTCATCTTTAGGGACACATCGGCGTATAACCCGATCTGCACATTGTTTAAACAAAAGAGGCTCGTCCCAAAAGTAATGCTTAGCATCATGGCGGAATCGCAGGGTATTGCCGAGGCATGTGCTGCCGTGGCGACTGCTCCCAAGATTGCCGAGTTGTGTGTGTCTAGAGTTGCCGAGGCATACGCGTCCATAGTTGTCGAGGCGTGCGTATCAGTGGTTACCGAGGCGTGCGCGTCTAGAGTTACCGAGGTGTGCGCATCAATAGCTGCTACGGTGTCAAAGGTTACCGAGGCATGCGCATCCATGGTTGCCGAGGCGTCAAGGGTTGCTGCGGCATCGAGGGTTGCCGAGGCGTTCGCGTCAAGAGCTGCCGCGGCGTCGAGGGTTGATGAGGCATGCGCATCCATGGTTGCTAAGGCGTGCACGTCTGGAGTTGCCGAGGCGTGCGTGTCAAGAGCTACTGCGGCATCGAGGGTTGTCGAGGCATGTGCATCCATGGTTGCCGAGGCAAGTTTTTCCTTTAGGGTTTCGAATACTTGGGTGCAAGAATCATCAAAATGGAAGACTTTATCTTGGTGGGGGTAATCTCTCGATCACGTCCACCTTGGCTCTGTCTACTTCAATTCCCTTGGATGAAATCTTGTGGCCGAGCACTATTCCTTCATCTACCATAAGATGGCACTTCTCCCAATTAAGGACTAAATCAGTTTCTTCACATCTTGCCAACAGATTCTCTAAATTGTCGAGGCAACTGTTGAAGTCACTACCAAAAAATGAAAAATCATCCATGAAGATCACAAGGAAGTCTTCGACCATGTCTGAAAAGAGTGCCATCATGCATCTTCTAATGTTAGTGCATATCTGAGAAAACTTGAGGATGGTCGTTTTCGATACTTCTTTATAGTCCATCCGCACCCTCCATCGGGTGACAATATTGCCCAAAAAGAGTTTGGCCAATGTGCTTGCCACTACTCCCTTTATGCTACCATGGTGGAGATGTCTTTCTTCTTTGTTCGCTTGTAGTCCATGTATACTCTCCACCTTGCTACTATTCCCCGAGGCATAAATATATCAATAGGAAAATTATATCCATTCTCAACCATTCAATTACCTCATTCTTGTCGACTTCTATCATGGTTGGATGTAGCCTTTGTTGTCGTGGCAATTGCTGCTCAAGCCAATTACCGTGGGCAATCAGTTGCCAAAATTTGCTGTAAGTCAATGGAAGAACCAATTTTCTCTGAAAAGCTTTACGAATCCAAACACCGCTTTCTTTTGGCCTCTCAAACATCTCCATCAAGAGAGATTTCAATGGCTTCAAATATACCAACCTCGGTTCCTCAAGACATACCTGCAATGGACGAGATGAGTTTTTAAAGAATTCAAAAGGTTCAACTATTACATGCTCATATTCCATTGGCAAAGTATTATCATCTCGTTGATCTTGCATGTGGTTGTGTAATTGCCGTGGCAATTGTAGGTGAGAGCAATCTACAAATTCCTGCTTCAACATCAACGTTGTAACCTTATGGGCATCAGGTTCCTCGTAATTTGCTGTACTATTGTTGTTCTCAGCTTCACCGAGTGTTGTCACGGCATTGCTCGCTTCAGGCTCCTCAATCATTGCGAGGCAATTTGTTGTTCAGCTCATCATGTGTTGGGCAGTCTCTCTCATTGGCATCCTCTTGACTTTTAGGCTCTAGTTGTTCTCCACACATCGGAGAGCTTTCTTTTCATTGCTCCTTATCCTCTTGCCTTGGGACGCCAAGATCCCCGGGAATGAATTGTTGGTGCATTTTATCCATTACATACGTGAATCTCCCCTTGATCTTCCTCAATCCCTAAGGTTGCATCCCACCGAGCTATCCTCGTATCCATAGATTTTGATAGCTCTCGAATCTCTTCAATTGATCCGTTAAGTCTAGCCAAGGAAGCTAGTAACGCTTTCCTCCAAGGAATTGGAATGCTCTTGAAAAGGACTACATTGCCATGGCATATCTGTTGTCTGCAAAATTGTTACTGATAAATTTTTTTTTTTTTTTTTTTTTGACCATACCATGAAGACTTTTGCTGCTGGTTCCCTCTATGGTCCTCCATGTAGTTATATGCACCGAAAATGTGAGGGCAATTTTCAAACACATGATCTCCACACATAGCACAAGTTTTTTCCACGGTATAAGTTCTTTGGGCTTTTCTCGGTTGGTATAGGTAATCATCAAAGGGTGCAAGAAACTCTTGATTGGATTGATTCATATCTTCCAACATCATCTCTCGAATAGATTGGCTTTTATTTCCCATGACATGTTGATGTCCCTTAACTTGTAGCGCACCTAAATTTTTTTTTTGATAAAACAAACAAAAAGAAAAGTTAGTAAAACTAAGAGAAAAAATGCAATAACAAAAACAACTAACACCAATTGCCAATCCCAAGAACGGCGCCAAAAAAACTGTTATGTGATAAGTGCTACGCAAATGTGCAAGTATACACGTCGCAAGTAATAAAGTGATACGAGTATCGAGTATCGTCTCCACAGGGATTGGTTTGGGCCACTTTGCTTAAGTTACTACACTGTGAAAAGTAAAAACTCAATTGATAATAGGAATTCTAATTAACGAGTAAACTAAGAGCAATAAACTAAAAGAATAGATGAAATCAAAAGAGAGAATGGGTCAGGTTATCATGAGTTGAGGTGATAGCCGATTGGATCATCTTGGTAAAAGAGTGCAAGGGCAACTCAGTTGCCGTGGCAACATGCACAGCAATGGGTTGCCTTGGCAACTAATCGATGGTTGCCTGGGCAACTAGCTGGGCAACTACTTGGGCGGCTGGGCAGCAACTTCAAGGTTCGGCGGAGCGTTCTTCAATGGTTTCTTCTTATCCCTAAGTCGAAACTCTATCTACTTGTGCATGCCTTGATAATACATCCCTGCGTGAATCAAGGGTGAACAACAACCAATCTTGCGCTCCTCTTAGCCATTGAAATCCTTAACTTATTCCTAAGCCGGATTAATCTTCACCATCAATAGATTGAATAAAGACCATACTCATTCGTTTCTTGAATCTAACTCTTCCGATATTAGATAAATAGATGAAGTTACGAGATCCTCTCCCAATTCACTTCAAAACAAGAATAAAAGCCAAGAATGAGTAAACCTTGAATAGAAAAGTGCAAACTCTTATTACCTAAACAAAATCCAATTGTTTCTCACAACAACAAAACACAATAACCCCAACCAATCATGTTAGTTCATGGTTGGGTTCAAAAAGATATACAAAGAATAATCCCAAACCATGAATCTAATGGAAGCAAAGAAGAAGAAGAAAAATCGAACTCTCTCCCCTTGCTCTCTTGTCGAAATCTCTTCCTTCTTGCCCTTTGGAGTTGTCAAAATTTTCCTCCTCTTGCTCTCCTCAAGTTGAAGATATGGCCTCTTATTTATAGGGCTAGGTCAAAGTCATTCTTTGAGGAGGAAGTTAAGTTGGAATTAAATTATCTTTAAAGAATATAATTCTTTATTATAACTATATTCCTACTAGAACTTCTATCTTCTTGGAATTTAATTCTTCTTTAATCTTTTCATGGAAATCAAATTCCTTTGGGATTTAGCTTTGCTCCACGTCATCTTGGGCTTGTCTAGTCATCAATTTTGACTACCATATCACCTTATTCTTTGTTGTCGACAATTGCCCCGCAATTGGCTCAGCGCCTCCTTCATGCATTGCCCCGCAACTAGCTCGGCATCTCCTTCATGCACTGCCCTGGCAACTGGTTCTAGCCTTGTTTAGGCAAGTGATTCTGCACACACACAAAAACACACCAAAGCAGCATCTTTTTCCACAAAAATCACCAAGTTATGTAATCAAGCTCAACGGTGGAAAGAAACATGAATTAATGCATGAATGACTAATTATGCAACTAATATGAGCTTAAGTCTAACAATAATATGAGTAAAAAGGGTAATAAAAATAGTAGTTTTGAACACTTATCACACCCCCAAACTCGAACTATTGCTTGTCCCCAAGCAATGCAAACTAACAATTACCTGCCAAGACTTTAATCATCAAAGACATGCTTCAAACCTGAATTCAAACCTCGGAACCATGGCACAAAGTATGATCACCTTTTAATTTTTTGGATAGCACAAAAATTACCCTAACAAAACTATAATGCTCGTGACAATGTGTGTGCGTAGTTGTGTACAAGTTGATTTTCAAGATTCTATGTGAACAATAGGCTTTTATCAATTTAATTACTGGGGCATTTATTTTTATTTTCACTAGAGCCAATTTCGGGCACCTCTAGCAAAGTAAGCAATTTCTCATTTTATTTTAGTCGACTAGAGCCAATTTCGGGCACCTCTAGTGATTCTTTAATATGCATTAACTACTAGAGCCAGTTTCGGGCACCTCTAGCAAGAAAGTGCAATTACTACTAGAGCCAGTTTTGGGCACCTCTAGCAAGAAATTAACTTTTAATTTTCAATTTTAAATTTACCCTAATTTTAAGCAACTTAAGTTCACTAAGTTTCTTTCAATCAACAAGCCACAACCGTGTAAAAAAAATTCAGCATCATAGTAAAATTCTAAGTTCTTTTCATGTAATACTAAAATTAAAGGTTCTTTCAATTAAATGTAGTGGCAAAAATTCATCATTGGATATTCAACAAGTCTTAAGCAATTAAATCCAATTAAAGGCATGGCAAGTAACATATGCAACCTATATGTGATTGCTAATGATGAATGCAACTAATCATGAAACTAACTAGAAACCAACACCCCCCAAACTCGAGAGAAGCATTGTCCTCAATGCATGAAAAATTGAAACAAAATTTAAAAGAAACTAAATGAAATGAGTTAGTCGGAGAGGTCGTCACCTCGAGTGATAAGTTTCTTCGTGCCGCTTGCTTGATTCATTTTTCCTGGTCGGTGGTTGAATGCTTGTGGCGGTACCGTGTGAATAGCATTGCTTTGATTTGATCCATGTTTGCCGATGCAGGTTCACTTGCATGGGCATCGTAGTTGTCGGGCATTGTTGTTGCCTCGGGCATCGCCAGCTTTGTTGTGGGTTGCTGTGGCAAGTAGTCGGTAGTAAATTTCCTTAGCATGGTGGTTGTGAGTCTTGTTGAAAAAAGAAAACCTGAAACTAAAGATAATGAAGAAAAATAAAATCTCTCCTAAAAATTCCAAAAATAAATAGAGAAAAAATAACCAAAAAATAATAGAAAGAAAAAAAAAATAAAAAAAAAAAAAAAAAAAGAAAATATCGAAAGGAGAGCATGCTCATGCATCTACTAAGGTGTCAACTTTTTGTTACGTTCATATGGGCACCGCTGTAGTGCTTCAATCTTTGTCCGTTAACTTTGAATTCATGTTCGCTTGTAATGGACTTGATTATCACAAGACCATGAGAGAATGGTTTGACAACTTCGAATGGTCCCGACCATCTTGATTTTAGTTTTCCCGGAAATGTTTTAGTCGAGAATTGAATAAGAGAACTAGTTGCCCTGCATGAATTGTCTCGGCAATAGTTTCTTGTCGTGCCATTGCTTTGTTTTCTCCTTGTAGATTTGTGCATTGTTATAGGCGAGTGCATGAAATTCTTCTATCTCGTTGAGTTACAACAAACGCTTTTGTCCGGCACTTTCCTAATCCATATTCACAGTCTTGATTGCCTATTGGTTTGTAGGTGATATTGCCCGCCCTCCGCAACGATCGATTGCTTGTAAAACTCTTGGGCATCTTTGTACAGTGTTGGCCAATACAAATCGGATTGAAAAACTTTGGCCACTGATACGAGTTCCTCCAAAATGTCCTCTATAGGGTGAAGAATGGCATTGTCGAGTATATTCTGTTGCTCGCTTTTAGGGACACATCGGGCGTATAACCCGATCCGCACATTGTTTAAAACAAAAGAGGCTCATCCCGAAAGTAATGCTTATCATCATGGCGAACCGCAGGGTATTGCCGAGGCATGTCTTGCCGTAAAATACTCCCCAAGATTGCCGAAATCGTAACTAGAGTTGCCGAGGCATACGCGTCCCATGGTTGCCGAGCGCGCGTGACGCTGGTTACCGAGGCATGCGCGCCTAGAGTTGCCGAGGCGTCAAGGGTTGCCGCGCATCGATGGTTGCCGAGGCGCACGCGTCCAAGAGCCGCCGCGACGCCGAGGGCTGATGAGGCATGCGCGCATCCATGGTTGTCGAGGTGTGCACGCCCGAGTTGCCGAGGCGCATGCGCCAAGAGCTATTGCGGTGTCGAGGGCTGCCGAGGCAAGTTTTTATTTTAGGGTTTCAATGCTTGGGTGCAAGAATCATCAAAATGGAAGACTTTATCTTGGTGGGGTAACCTCTCGATCACGTCCGACTTGGCTTTGTCTACTTCAATTCCCTTGATGAAATCTTGTGGCCGAGCACTATTCCTTCATCTACCATAAGATGACACTTCTCCCAATTAAAGACTAAATCGGTTTCTTCACATCTTGCCAACACATTCTCTAAATTGTCGAGGCAACTGCTGAAAGTCACTACCAAAAACGGAAAAATCATCCATGAAGATCTCAAGGAAGTCTTCACCATGTCTGAAAAGAGTGTCATCATGCATCTTCTAATGTTAGTGCATATCCGAAAAAATTGAGGATGGTCATTTTCGATACTTATAGTCCATCCGCACCCTCCATCGGGTGACAATATTGCCCAAAAAGAGTTTGGCCAATGTGCTTGCCACTACTCCCTTTATGCTACCATGGTGGAGATGTCTTTCTTCTTTGTTCGCTTGTAGTCCATGTATACTCTCCACCTTGCTACTATTCCTGAATGCATAAATATATTAATAGGAAAAAATTATATCCATTCTCAACCATTCAATTACCTCATTCTTGTCGACTTCTATCATGGTTGGATGTAGCCTTGTTGTCGTGGCAATTGCTGCTCAAGCCAATTGTCGTGGCAATCAGTTGCCAAAATTTGCTGTAAGTCAAGGGAAGAACTAATTTTTTGAAAGCTTTACGAATCCAAACACCGCTTTCTTTGGCCTCAAACATCTCCATCAGTAGAGATTTCGATGGCTTCAAATATACCAACCTCGGTTCCTCAAGACATACCTGCAATGGACGAGATGAGTTTTTAAAGAATTCAAAAGGTTCAACTATTACCTGCTCATATTCCATTGGCAAAGTATTATCATATCGTTGATCTTGCATGTGGTCGTGTAATTGTCGTGGCAATTGTAGGTGAGAGCAATCTACAGATTCCTGCTTCAACATCAACGTTGTAACCTTATGGGCATCAGGTTCCTCGAATTTGCTGTAGTATTGTTGTTCTCACCACCGAGTGTTGTCACGGCATTGCTTCGCTCAGGCTCTCAATCATTGCCTAGGCAATTTGTTGTTCAGCTCATCATGTGTTGGGCAATCTCTCTCATTGGCATCCTCTTGACTTTTAGGTTCTAGTTGTTCCCCACACATCAGAGAGCTTTCTTTGCATTGCTCCTTATCCTCTTGCCTTGGGACGCCAAGATCCCCGGGAATGAATTGTTGGTGCATTTTATCCATTACATACGTGGATCTCACCATTTGATCTTTTGATCCCCTAAGGTTGCATCCCACCGAGCTATCCTCGTATCCATAGATTTTGATAGCTCTCTAATCTCTTCAATTGATCCGCTGTCTAGCCAAGGAAGCTAGTAACGCTTCCTCCAAGAAATTGGAATGCTCTTGAAAAGGACTACATTGCCATGGCATATCTGTTGTCGTGGCAAAATTGTTAAGGTA
>JAGYYJ010000442.1:0-31983 GCA_019671005.1 Hibiscus mutabilis | reverse complement strand
AATAGATAAACACTTCATTTGAAACGACATTTCCATGTCTTTTCTGAGAGAAGCACACACCTATGAGCATCTCATTTTATGAAATTAAAAAATGCAAAGGACTTCTAAATCACCATGCATGGGCAGAACGTGTGCAAGTGCTCCGAAAGTCCCAATGAAAGTTACAACAGCAGAATTTCTAGCAGCTAAAAGTGTCTGCATATATAAACATACAAATTGGGGTGAACTCAACAGTTTATGTGCATGTAATAATGGAAAAGAAGGATTCAAATACGATGGTTGACAGATTCTTTCTCAAACCAAGCGAGATATTACAATAAGGTTTCAGTCTTACTGCAATGAAAAAGGTTTTGTCTCCCAGTTCTGAGAAAAATATCAGCAAGAGTGCCTGAAAAAAAGGAAAATGCTTCAATTACTATCATTCAAGATGTGTGGTCATATTTGCAGAAACTTTAAACTACTGGAGGAAGTTTAGCATTGGTTTTCTTCCGTCATTTTCCTTCTGAAAGCACAGTGATTTTGGAAGTATTTGATGTTTACAGCTAAGAGGGGGAACAAGAAATAAAGGAGTGGCCAGAACCATAACAATCACATCAGCCATGTACCTAGATTGAAAAGATAAGTCACTAAACATTACAACTCTTAAAGAACACCGGAATCAGTTTAGCTTTATATGGTTAACAGAAGAGTTTCTACTTTCTATAAGTTAGCCACAACGAAGCTGAATCACTATGCATAGGGCCTTTATTTAAATAATAAAAACTACAAATATAAAAGTTACAGGTAGATTTCCTCACTGAAGCAAAACCTGTGCTAATATCACCAAGGTCTCCTACATAAGGAATTGACTGCAACCCACTAGCAATATCCGGGAGAGCAACTGCGGGTAGTGAGCCTTCGAATATGAGCAACCCAAAAGGAACCATAAACTTTAGTGCATTGTTGAACAATGCAGTTGAGACAGCCAAATTTGTAGCTGTAAAGTTTCCAATTCTGAAGTTATTGTTAACAGGTACATGATCTGAAACACCAAAATCTTTTGATTTGTGCCCCAATGCTATACTATCTTCCCTTTTCTTGCAATCAACATACTTATGTTCCTGGAAGAAAATGAAGCACTCGGATAAACACATAAAAATACTTTACTTTTGATCTTGTCTAGATATTTGTTGAAATTCACCGAAACAAAAAAGCAGGGAAGTTGATTTAAGAATCCTTACCAGGCCATGCTGACGTTCACTGAGCTTTTGCAGAAGATCACCAAACCACTCCTCACATGTGCTTAAAACACAATTTCTGTGACACCTACATATAAAAACAAAATTCTCAGTACAAATAGATAAGCATGGTCCAAACTTCAAAAGAACAAGAAGGAAAAAGAAGCACTAAAGCAATGACCCTTAAATGGGTTGAAAAGGAGGCTTTGGTGGCGAGAAGATTGCTTCTTGGAGAGAGAACTAAGATTGAAAGAAAGCAAATGAGAGGTGAAAGAGTTGGGAGGTTTAGGACATGGAGGTAACAGTGGATGAACAACCAAGCTGCTCTCTCTCAGCGTTATACCTTTCATTCATCTGGGGCAGCAGCTCTCTGGCTTCAGTCTCGGTTAAAGTTGTGGTTCTGGTTCTTGAAATGACTAATAATGGCCATAGATATAATCTGGGAGATGGATAAGTAGGAGGATAGCGCCAATACAAATTCAGCCGTTATCTTTACCTGCGTTGCATGTTTAAAACTTAAGTCTTGAAATCAATGATTGGGCTTAATATTGGATCGACTCCAAATTTCTTGTTGCTTTTGATCACTGGACCTGGCCATGGGTTTTCTTATAAAACTCAAAGAACTTGTGGGTTCACAACCAGCCCGAAACCATAATATGGATGGTTCATCAACAATTTCTTTTTGGTTTATATTTTGTCCAGGTTTTTACAAGCGCATTAATTTCAAGGTTTAGAAATTTAGTTTAAGGATCAGAGTTTAGGATTTAAGGATTGTGGTTAAAATTTAAGGTTTTGATTTTAAGATAATATGTTAGAAGTTTAAGTTTTAACCTATAAACCCTAAATTTTAACCCTAAATCATAAATTCAAAGCACAATTCCTAAATTATAAGCACATAAACCTAAACTGCTAAACTATAAACCCTAAACTGAATCTTTAATCCTAAAATCAAAATGTTTTCACCGCAGTGATATACTTACCTCATGCTTTTCTACCATTACTAGGGGTAGGACAATCTTGTCCAGGTTTGAACTCTGAATTTTTACATCAAGTAAAAATGGTAACGGGTTGAATATCTGTACTTTTTGAATTATTTGAATCCAAATATGCAAATCTGTCCAGTAATTCAAATCCTTTTTTAATTCGTTAATTGTTCAAGTATTACTGATTAAATCTAAATCGAAATTAATTATTATCCCCAATTATTCAAATTCAAAAGAATTAAATTTATTTTTTTTAAATCACTATGAATATATCCGAAACCGAAATTAATTATTATCCACTTAAACGCAAACATATTCTTCATTGTGCAATTCGCTTTTTGAGATAAAAAAAATGTTTTTCAAACTATCATTTCAAAGCAAAACGCAACAGTTAAAAGTAAAACTTTTGACTTTTGAAAAAAAAATACTCCATACTTTTGGATATGAAATTATTAGAACACCCTTGTCCTTTCTTCCTTCCATAATTCCAATTTTCTATTTTTCTACCAAACCAAGCCTCCTCAAAGCCCAAGGCAAATTACTAGGTGCAGGGTCAAGTCAATTGAGTTTTTCTCCTGGACTGCTGCTCATCTATCAGTTCTAGTTTCCCTCAACAAGTTCGGCAATCATCAGTCGGGCCCGATAGATTCCATTCGCATTTGTTGGTATCTGTAATTTTCCAATGACTCAGCCAGATTCCACCACTAACCAGCTATGGCTTTCTCAAGCCATTCCGAGTCTGCTGTATTACTCGAAAATGTTGCAACAACCTGGTAAGCCGATCTGTGGTCTGGAATGCAGCTACAGAATCTAACACACGATATCTCGTAAAACCTCCCGCTTCCAGCAAAAGGACACCACAAGCACTCTTGGTGGTATCACCACTTTTCAGCTAACTGAAAATCAAGGTTGAAAAGTACTTCCATGTGCAATGAATTTTCTTTAATATGTAAATGTATATGAAAACATTGCCAATCAAAAAGAATACAAAGAAATAAATTCACTGAAACAATTCAAAGAAAGGTTGAAAGTGATAATGAAACTTCGTCTTTCAAAAGTAAGGCTACACAACAAGAATAATTCTAGTCAATATTTAAATCAGCCAAGCTCCTAGAGAGGGCAATACTTGTCCAAATCCATGCCATGTTACAAAGAAACTCACCATACTAATCCTTCAATCACAATCAGCTATGAACTTTAGCATGATGAATCAAGTTTGGCCGCTACAGGTGCTTTTCAAAGGATATCAATTTGCTTCTTCTCATATACTCTCCATAGAACCCTGTTTTCATAGTTGGGAGGCTCCTCACCTCAATACCTACTGAATATTAACAAATTGCAACAGCATAGATTTCTGGGAAATCTACCCTGCTATCCATTTGCATCCTTGTTACGAAGCCTATAAACTATTCGCCCCTTGGTTGAATCATAAGAACTCATTTCAACTCTAACTCTATCTCCAGGCATCACACGAACAAAATTCTTCCTTATCTTTCCCGAAAGGTAACCTATAATTAAATCCTTATTGTCCAAAAGAACTCGAAACATACCATTGGAAAGTGACTCGGTAATTAAACCTTCGTGAACAAATTTCTTGTCATCCTGCTTCGCCGCAGTTTTTTCAAACTTACTTCTAACTACCCTATCAGTTTCAGGGCCCCTTGAGCTCGCTTTCTTGCAAGTTATCGTTCTCGTTGGCACCTTGCTCGGATTGAATTTTACCTTGCAACTGTAAAACAAAGAATGAAACTTAAGGTTTTAGATTTTCATTGTTTCCAAACAGTATTTAAAGATTCGAATTTTAGAAATTGCACCATCCCTGATGACAAATGATTGTCTAAGATATCAGTTTTTTTCATGAATCATCAGACAAATGCTTCGTACGGGGTTGGATTAAAAAGAAGAAAAAAAAACTTTTCACAAATTAACACTTGATCATTAGATTAAAGTAGCAATTAACCACAAAATTAGAAGAGAAAGACACAGAAACCAACAGCGAAATTCAAAACTAATTCGAACCCATATTATATACGGCAGAACCCAGAAGAAATATAAAGTGAATCTTAGAAATTGGAATTTTACTGTGAACCGAAAGAAGTACAAAAATTAACCAAAAGGGCGCATATAATTATAGAACAATTTACACAAAGATGATGACATACTTGATGAAGAAACAAGCGGGAACCTTATGTTGAACAGGAAAGGAGAATGGAGTGTGAAGATTGGAGCAGAGGGAAGCCATAATGTCGAAACCCTAAGCTCACACTGTAAAGCGGGAATGGATTGGCTTTCAATACTTTCGCTCAAAACTGATGTTTATGTTATCCGACTAGAGTTATTCGATGTAACAAGGCCTATGCTTTTTAAGTTGCGCTGCTGGATAAATCAAATAGTCAAACGACAAATAGCCTCTTACAAAGAATTTTTTTACACGATGGTAAACTATTTTATTTGGTCATCCAACTTTTAGGATACTTTTATTTTGGTCACCGAAAAAATCTTTACAATTTTTTCACCGTCGTTAGAGAAACTTATCGTTTTAAACATCAAGCCATTAAATTTCTAACAGTGCAATATGATTTTTGACCAAATAAAATCCACCTCTATCAATCAAAATAAGATGTCGAATCGATCACCTCTCAACTTCCTTCACCAGCCAACCCATCATTTGCAAAACTCAATTTTTTAAAACCTTCACCATCCGAGACGGATTCAAGATTAAATAAAACACCATCAAAACAACCTATTAAAAGCCCGCGGAGTGGTGGCACAAAATTAGGATTACTTAACATTTTTGAAAATTTTAAAAGTTTAATTTAAAATTTTTAAAAACTTTGAAATTTAATGTGAACTTAAAAAAATAATAAAAGGGAGTTAATTAAAAATATTTAAAGTAAAATTTAGTGAAAATTGTAAAAATTTTGAAGGATTAAATTTAAATGTTTTAAAAAAATTAAAATCAAATATACTAATTTTCTAAAGTTTTAAAGGCAAACCTCCTCTGACCGATTAGGCCATTATTGTCCGCCTACGTATAGGTAATAGGAGCGAAGAACAAATTAAACAACTCAATGCCCTTTTCCTTTTGGCATTGTTATCTTTATCTCGCATCAAATATATATTTTACAGTTGTTTTCTCTACTGAGGTTTTACTCTAATTAATTTAAATAAATTTGAGTTATATACTTAATTTTAATAAATGAATTTATTAACAGAATATATTAAATTACTTATCATTTGAATTAATTCATTAATTAGTATTGAAACTCAAATTATAATGTATAGTAAATTTTGTAAAAACTCAATTTACAAAGGGTAAAACTTTGATATACAGGCTGTGTAAAATTAATTATACACAAGCCTGTGTATTTACACTATAAAAATTTAAATTTAAATTTTTAATTCTAACCCTCAAACCTTAAACCCTATACACTAAATTCTAACACACTAACCTTAAATTTTAAACCATATAACCTAAACCCCTAAACTTTAAACCCAAAACTAAAACCATAATCTCTAAAACTAAAAGGCCGTGTAAACTTTGTGTATTTCATTTACAAATATGCTAATATTCAAGATAAAAAAAAACTATCTATTTTTAATGAAAAAGAAGCGTATCGAGGAGGAATGTTCAAAAACAAAAGGAACATTTTGAAAAGAAATATAGTACACTTTCTTTTGAGAATGAAATGGATTTCACCGAAGTTTCTCGTCTAAAACTTAATGAGATAATTACATTAAATAAATCAAATATAAATGCAGAAGAAAGAAGTCAAAAATGTCCCCTGGCAATGGCATTTTATAGGTATATAAAAGTCATAATACTAGCTAGTTTGCGGTGCGGCATTGTCATCATACGACACCAATTGAAAATATTATATTTTTTGTAATATTTTAAGTTGATGTTTTACGATAATATTGATATTTAAGGATAAATTTTAATATTTACAAAAACGTAAAATATTATTAGAAGCAATTAGTATTGATACCCAAAGTTAAGTCTCGATATTGTCGTGAGACATTAACTTAAAATGTTATAAAAAGTGTAACATTTTCAGTTTTAAGTTTTATATCTTGTAATATTTTTATTTGGAACCGCACTGTGACCATGCCTTACGTTAGACTCGTCATTCTTTTTATGTCCAATATTACAAAAAATTAATTTCTAAACCCTAACATAAAATTTTGAATCCTAAACTTTAAACTTAAACTCTAAAAAATACAACATATCTTAAATTTCTTAAACTCTAATCTTAAACTTTAACCCTATATCATAAACTTAAAATTTTAATATAAAAACATAAATAGAGGCACGTGACAGATTTCTTACGTTTACCTACTAAATTACCATTTTCCACTGTAATCAAAGTTTTTTCATTCACTGCAAGCTTCGTGCAATTGGCATTTTGGCGGGTGGCTACTGGCTAACTAAATGCTTGACAGGTAATCCAACCAATTGTTAAAGTTTGAACCTTTCTTCGTTTGTCCAATCTTCCATGGAAGATCGATCACAGTATTAATCTCTTAACCCGAAATCAGAGTAAACCAATATGGAGAGAAAAAAAATGTATTCTATACGAAACCCTTTTGAATGCTAAGGAGAAAAAGAGAGAGAGAGAGAGAGAGAGATGAAAAGGGAAGAAAAAAGTGAAGAGGGGTTAGCAGAAAAGGAGGAAAATTTGTGTGAAAAGTTGAGTCGGAAGGTATTAGTGGTAGGGAAAAGAAAAACAGCGGGTCCCTGTACCCCCTCCCTTCTTGGAAACTTTACCACCCTCAGTCTTTCCTTCATCATAACAACAACTACCTTCCTCCTCCTCCTCCTGCCGCTGCTATTTCTGCAAGAAAGTTAGCTGCTTCACTGTGGGAGTTCCATCAATACCTTCCCCATCATAAAATGCATAGAGGTGGTGGTGTTAGCTACACTAATGGCCGGTACCACCAACGCCACCACAGCAACAAGAACAAAGCCATTGATTTTTCTCATTTATTGGCTGATCCTTGCCCCAGCTCCGACCCTGACCAGGTAATTTTTCAATTCCTTTTTCTTTGTTCCATACTTGACTATACAAGTCGTGAACGTGTATTGTTGTACCAGCATGTTAATTTTGTTTTTTAAGGATGTTTTATTTTGATCTGTTAGTTGTTGAGATTGATATTGATTGATTTGGAATTTTGGGTCTTGTATTTGGTAAATGCTAACAAGTTTGTTCATTTTTCTCCCTTTTCTTTTACCTGGGTTGAGATGATGTTCTACCTAAATTTTCACAGTGTTTTTGTTGGTCCATAGAGTGTTTCTTGTCTGTTAGGTTATAAGAACAACAGATCTTTAGAGGTTATTAGAGCTTGTAAAAATACCTTCTGCCTCTAACTTTCTGGTTTATTTCTTATATCAGCCAGAGAGTTCAAGCAGTTTGAAGCGGCATATTGCTCAAACACTAATGAAACACCAACGGTCCATTGAAAAAAATAATCAGGCCCTACAGCCTGTATCGCCAGCAAGTTATGGCAGTTCAATGGAGGTAAATTTTCTTTTCTTCCTACTTAAAATGGTGATATGTGTAGAATAAGTACAGAATAGGAAAGTTAGTTTTCTTTTTCTGGATAAAAAGAAGAATTATTTATCCAAGATGTAGAATTGCTGCTACAATCAATATAAACTGCATGTGACAGTCTCATACACAGCTCAAATGCATAGTTTCATGCAGCCACCAAACCGATACAATCTGCTGCTGGTAGCAGCAATATATCTACTTATATAAGAAACATGAGAGTCACAATGCCCCCAATAGAATTCTTTATTAAACTGATACTTCAACTGAAGCTACTCGATTTGGAGCTAAGGGAAGAATGATTGTTAGGAGTCCTGTGTATGGGGTCAAGCTTCAGCCTTGTGACCAAATTGATTCATCTTGGTTGTAGTCTGACTATTGTCCCCTAGTCTCTAACTAAAACTTAACTCTTTATGTTATTGAGTTGGGTTCTAAGTTGATAAATTGCATCTTATGTTTTATTCGAATCATAGAAATATATAGCATGCATGTCTTAGGAAAGCATTTGACAATTGAGTTTGTAGGGTGTTATTTGAGATAAAAATCATCACAAAAAGCATTTTCAAGTAGGATTTCTTACACATTGATATTAATAGAAATAACAGTGGAAATTGAACACAGGATTACAGGAATGCCTTATTCAAATAAGATCCTCCTTAGGAATCACTCGTATTGATTGCTTATTAGTGGGTCTTTCCCACTTGGTTTTTCACATTCCAATACATCTAGAGTTACACATGCCTTTCCTCTTTTTTCAGGTGGTACCTTATAATCCTGCAGTCACACCTAGCAGTTCCGTAAGTTTTAAGGGAAGAATCGGTGATTCACATTATAATCTCAAAACATCTACAGAACTTTTGAAAGTACTAAACCATATTTGGAGTCTGGAAGAACAACATGCATCCAATGTATCATTGATAAAAGCATTGAAGAGGGAATTAGATCATGCTCGTGTTAGGATCAAGGATTTGCTACGAGATCAGCAAGCATGTCGATGCGAAATTGATGATTTGATGAAACAGATTGCCGAAGACAAATTGGTTAGGAAGAGTAAAGAACAGGACCGGGTCCATGCTGCTGTACAGTCGGCAAGGGATGAACTAGAAGATGAGAGAAAGTTAAGAAAACGTTCTGAGAATCTACACAGGAAGTTGGCTCGGGAAGTGTCCGAGTCAAAAGCTTCTCTTTCTAATTCCTTGAAAGATCTTGAAAGGGAAAGGAAGTCGAGGAAGCTTTTGGATGATCTTTGCGATGAGTTTGCAAGGGGAATAAAAAGCTACCAACAGGAGGTGCATAGACTAAGAATTTCGATGTAGATTGGACAGGAGTGGCTGACCATGATCGTTTGATTCTTCATATATCTGAATCCTGGCTTGACGAGCGAATGCAGATGAAGCTAGATGAAGCTCAGTCCGGTTTTCCTGAACTGAATTCAATAGTGGACAGACTAGGCTTTGAAATAGAGACCTTCCTTCAAGCTAAACAGATTGGTACTTCTGTTTCTAAGCGTACTGAATATTTGTCACGAAAGGATCGGAAGAAGTCACTTGAATCTGTCCCTTTAAACGAGGTTGCAAGTGCAGGTAAAGATGTTTCTGACGAGGAAGATTCTGCTAGCAGCGATTCGAATTGTTTTGAGCTGAACAAACCAACCAGTATTGACCTGAGATCATATGATGATGAAGCTCTAAACTGTGACGGGGAGGAAATAATGAAATCAAATCATGCTGAGAGAAAACTTTCATCTCACGAGAAGATTAAAAACCGGCATCCGTCTAGCTTACAAGGTAAGTTTGAAGAAAAGATGGCCAGAGCCACGAGTACTGAAAATAAGAAGTCCCAGTTGGCAGTTGCAGAAGAGGAAAATATTGTAGGAACCGCCACTGAAGCAACAATATCACAAAAACTCGAAAATGATGAAGCTACTCAATATGGCAACGGGGGAAGAAAGAATAAGCTTGATGGGATACATGGACTTAGCTCAAACTACATACTGGATAACTTGATAAGAAATCATATAGCATTGTCGGAAGGTGGGAATATGAACACGGAAAAGGACTGTGGTGAGGCATCTTCTAGATACCAACCACCTAGGAACCAGCCTAGCCCAGTGCGGCAATGGATGACGAAATTTACACCCGCTGATCTGGACGTATCGGAGTCTTCTACGAAGCTACCTCCAGAAACGAAGGATAACACTTCAAAGACCAAGCTTCTTGAAGCAAGATCCAAAGGGCAACGTTCCCGTTTAAAAATATTCAAGGGCAAGTCATAGCTCAAAGTGGTGTTTTTACTTTGACAATAAGCTGAAGCACTCACGTAACTTACTGGATTCGCTGCTCCTGAGTTGCTTTTCAGTCCAACATTGTGGTTTATATTAATACTGGCCACTATGCACATTACTCTGCATGTTGCAATCTGTAATTCTAGAAATTTTTGTTTTATGTCTGTATATTTGATTAATTAATACCGCAGTACAGTTACGGATCAGATAAACTTTGGGTCCATTACAATTTTAGCAGTAAAGATTTGTGTGGATTTTAAATTCGTTGATACTATGCCGATTAGTGTTCGAACGCCACACAAAAACCTTTTTCCTTATCCCTTTTTTAAATTTGTGAACTTGATTGTGTATATAGAGAGAGGAGAGATATGTGATGGTATATTAGCATTTTAAGAATTTACTTTATTATATTAAAAAAATAGTTTATTATTATGTATAAAAAATAAAAAAAAAACATAAAACTGTAAACGGCATACAGAATTTATTCACCTAATGCAGGAAATTACAAATGACAATTTGGCGGGTGCCCAACTAAATGCTTGACAGGTAATCCAACTAATTCAAAGTTTAAACCTTTTTCGTTTGTCCATGCTTCCATGGAAGATCAATCACAGTCCTAATCTCTTAAGAAAGAAGAAATCAAAGTCGGAGTAAATAGAATACCCTCCAAAAAGAATAACTTTTCACTGTAAAAACTACAACCCAGAGGCAAAACAACAGTAAAAAGAAAATAAAATAATAGTGAAGGCCAAGGGGAGAGCGGGAGAGAGAGAGATGAAAAAGGAAGGAAAAAGTGAAGACGTGTTAGCAGAAAAGGAGGAAAATTTGCGTGAAAAGCTGAGTCGGAGGGTCTTATTGGTAGGGAATTGGAAAACAGGGGGTCCCTGTACCCCACTCCTTGGAAACTTTACGACTTTCTCTACTTCATCATTACAACATCCTTCTTCTTCTTCCTCCTCTTGCCACTGTTTTGCAAGGAAGTTAGCTGTTTCACTGTGCGGAATTCAATCAATACCTTCCCTGATGCATAGAGGTGGTGTTAACAACACTAATGGCCGGTACCACCAACGCCGCCACCACCACAACAAGAACAAAGCCACTGATTTTTCTCATTTCTTGGCTGTTCCTTGCCCCAGCTCCGACCCTGACCAGGTATTTCAGTTCTTTTCTCTTTGCTTCATGCTTTACTTCTGTTTATGTGTATGTGCATTTTTCAATTTTGCACTCGTATGTTAATTCTGTTTAAAGTTTTTTCCCCTTCTTCCTATTAGTTGGTGAGATTGATTTGGTATTCTGGGTCTTGTATTTGGTAAATGAGGACATAGTTTGTTCACTTTTCTTTTCTTTTAACTGGGTTTAGATGATGTTTACAGTTTATGTTGATAAAATTAAATTTTTAATATGTTTTTTGTTGGTCCATAGAGTGTTTCTTGTCTTTTAGGTTAGAATTTATGTTTCTAATGGTCCTTTCATGTTTAATAGGTTAAATTATATGTTTGTAATGTCCTTTTTTCATGTTTGATTTGGGGGGGTGCAATTTGTCTAGCTTTTTAAACAAGTTCAAAACCTAATGGAACTAAATTGGCTTACAATAAGGAATGAGAATCATTTAATTGATAATTATTCGTAAATAGATGACCCGGCAAAGTATTAGTTGATTAAATCTAGTCTTTGGTGGCTTCAGGTCAATGTCTTCAGCCACTTGTATAAGAACATATCTTTAGAGGTTATTAGAGCTTGTAAAAATACCTTTTGTCTCTAACTTTCTGTTTTGTTTCTCATATCAGCCAGAGAGTTCTAGCAGTTTGAGGAGGCATATTGCTCAAACACTGATGAAACACCATCGATCGATTGAAAAAAACAATCAGGCCCTACAGCCTGTATCGCCCGCAAGTTATGGCAGTTCAATGGAGGTAATTTTTCTTTTTTTCCTACTGATAATGGTACTATCTGTAGAATATGTATAGAATAGGAAAGGTGGTTTCCTTTTTCTGAATTTTATTTTTTGATAAAAAGAAGATTTATTTATTCAAAATGCAGAAATGCTGCTACAATCATTATAAACTGTATGTGATGGTGGCACACACGGCTCAAATGCATTGTTGCATGCAGCCACCAATGTCCAAACCAATACAATCTGCAACGATTTATTTATCCAAAATGCAGAAATGCTGCTACAATCATTATAAACTGCATGTGATGGTCGCATACACGGCTCAAATGCATTGTTGCATGCAGCCACCAATGTCCAAACCAATACAATCTGCAACGATTTATTTATCCAAAATGCAGAAATGCTGCTACAATCATTATAAACTGCATGTGATGGTCGCATACACGGCTCAAATGCATTGTTGCATGCAGCCACCAATGTCCAAACCAATACAATCTGCAACGATCATCAGCAATATATCTACTATATAAGAAATAGAGTCAGAAAACCCCCAAGCCGAATGAATAGAATTCTTTCTTAAATTGATACTTCAACTGAGGCTACTTGACTTAGAGCTAAGGAAGAAAGATTTTTAGGGTGTATGGGGACAAGCTTGAGCCTTGTTACCAAGTTGATTCATCTTGGTTGTAGTCCGACTAATTTCCCCTAGTCTCTAACTAAAATTTAACTCTTTATGTTATTGAGTTAGGTTCTAAGGTGATAAATAGCATAGCTGGGTGTTCATGGCATCTTAATTACTTTTTTTTTTCATATATCTCATGTTTTATTCCAATCATAGAAATACATAGCATGCTTGTCCTAGGAAAGCGTTTGGGAATCAAGTTAACAGGGTGTTGTTTGAGATGAAAACCATCACAGAAAGCATTTTCGATTAGGATTTCTTAAACATCAATATTAACAAAAACAACGGTGAGGAAATTGAACGAAGCGAATGTCCTTTCTCAAATAAGATCCTCCTTAGGAATCACTCCTTGTATTGTTTACTTATTACGTCTTTCCCACTTGTTTTTTCACATCCCAATCTATCTAGAGTCTCAACATGCTTTTCCACCTTTTTCAGGTTGCACCTTATAATCCTGCAGCCACACCTAGCAGTTCCGTAAGTTTTAGATCATGCCCGTGTTAGGATCAAGGATTTGCTACGAGATCAACGAGCATGTCGGCGTGAAATTGATGATTTGACGAAGCAGATTGCTGAAGACAAATTGGTTAGGAAGAGTAAAGAACATGACCGGGTTCATGCTGCTGTACAGTCAGCAAGGGATGAACTAAAAGATGAGAGAAAGTTAAGAAAACGATCTGAGAATCTACACAGAAAGTTGGCTCGGGAAGAGTCTGAGTCAAAAGCTTCTCTTTCTAACGCCTTAAAAGACTTTGAAAGGTAAAGGAAATCAAGGAAGCTTTTGGAAGATCTTTGCAATGAGTTTGCTAAGGGAATAAAAAGCTACGAATAGGAGGTGCATACACTAAGACAGAAATTCGATGAAGAATAGATAGGAGTGGCTGACGATGATCGTTTGATTCTTCATATATCTGAATAATGGCTTCACGAGCGGGCACAGGTTAAGCTAGAAGAAGCTCAGTCTGGTTTCTCCGAACAGAATTCGATAGTAGACAGAAAAGGTTTTGAAATAGAGACCTTCCTTCAAGCTAAACGTATTGGTACTTCCGTTTCCAAGTGTACTGATTATCTGTCACGAAAAGATAGGAAGAAGTCACTTGAATCCCTTTAAATGAGGCTGTAAGTACAGGAAAAGATGTTTGTGACGAGGAAGATTCTGAGAGCAGTGATTCAAATTGTTTTGAGCTGAACCAGTCAAGCAGCGTCGACATGAAGTCACATGAAGGCGAAGCTCTAAAATGTGACGGTGAGGAACAAGTGAAATCAAATCACACTGAGAAAAAACTTTTCATCTCATGAGAAAATTAAAAGCCGGCATCCATCCAGCTTACAAGTTAAATATGAAGAAAAGATGGCCAGAGCCAATGAAAAAAAAAGTCTCAGTTGGCAGATGCAGAAGAGAAAAATATCGATGCAGAAAACACCGCTGAAGCAACAATATCAAAAAAACAACCTACTCAATACGACAACGAAGGAAGAAAGAATAAGCTCGATGAGATGCATGGACTAAGCTCAAATTATGTACTGGAAAACTTGATGAGAAATCATATAACATTGTCGGAAGGTGGGAATATGACCGAGAAAACGACTTTGGTGATGCTTCTTGTAATTTCCCTCCATGGAGGAACCAGCCTAGCCCAGTGCGGCAATGGATGACAAAAATTACATCCCCTGATTTGGACGTATCTGAGTCTTCTACAAAGCAACATCCGGCGACAAAGGATAACACTTTGAAGGCCAAGTTTCTTGAAGCAAGATCCAAAGGGCAACGTTCTTGTTTAAAAATATTGAAGGGAAAGTCATAGCTCAAAGTGGTGTTTTTACTTTGAACTATAACCTGAAGAACTTGGTTAACTCGAAGAAATAGCTGCTCCTGCGTTGCTTTTCAGTCCAACATTGTGGTTTATATGAATATTGTCCATGGTGCAATTTGTAATTCTGGAAATTTTTGTTTTATTTCTGTATATTTGAGTAATTAATATCAAGTATTGTTACAAATTAGATGAAGTTTGGGAATAATGCATGATTTTAAGCTGCTAAAAATTTGTATTAGTTTTTTTTAAAATGCCAAAAATCACCCTTTGTCACTAAACATTTTCCATCTTTTTTTTTTTGAACTTTCAACACTAAATTTGATTGTTTTGTTGAAAATCGTTAGTCTAATGTTTAAAATGACTTTCCCCTAATTTTAGGAAAAAAATATTTTATTTTTTTTTGTCTGTTTTTGTCAACATGATCTATTAACATTCTTTCCCATTTTTTTCACTTTATCATTGGTTGACTAATAATTTTCATTTTTTTAACAAAAATGAATTTTTTTAAATTGCAGGTCAAAGTGATTAAAATTAAACGGGAAATTTTATGCCTAATTTTTGTATAATCACCAATATCTGATTCTTATTTTAATAAAAATAAACAAATAAACTTTAATAAAATTCCTTTCCAGTCCTTTAATTCAGAATGATTTTGGTGAGGCGATAATGGGCCTGGGCCTGGGCAAGACTGAAATGGTAATAGACATTGGATGTTTTTGGGCTGAGCAGCTGTAAATTGAGGAAGTGAACTGAAAGGAAGGAGGGCGATGGCGTCGGCGGCGTCGTTTAGGTGGTTGCTCCAACTCCACAAGGACGTTCCCAAGGCGGCGAAGTTCTACTCACAAGGGCTCGACTTCTCCGTCAACATCTGCACGCTTCGGTGGGCAGAGCTTCAGTCCGGTCCTCTCAAACTTGCACTCATGCAATCCCCCTGGTACTACTTTTACATTATTGCTTTTACCGACATGGAAAATTTATTAGATTTATTTGATGATTTTGAACTTGGTTAGATGTTCACAAAAAGAATAAGATTTTGGGTAGTCCCAGATTTACATAGCTTTTATAAGTATACAATTGTCCATGAAAAATAAAGAGAGGGGAAAAGCTGTGAAAATAGATAATTCTGACCCAGTTTTGTTTGACAGTGATAATGTGATGCAAAATGGCTATTCTTCAGTTTTATCATTCACAGTGAATGACATTAATAGTACAGTAACAAAACTAATGGCATTAGGAGCTGAACTAGATGGTCCCATCAAATATGAAATCCATGGAAAGGTATTAACTCCATTATTTCTTCATCCCTGATATTCTTATGCTTAGCTTGATAGTGAACTGAAGCTGCCAGTCTGAATTTCATCGTTGTTTTCAGGTCGCCGCCATGCGTTGCATTGATGGTCACATGGTTGGCCTCTATGAACCAGCATAAAATGTTCCAGAGTTGACCGATTCGCTGTTAAAGTCGTTTGAAGACATGAGAAACTTTTCCCTTCTTTGGATTTCCTTCGATTATGGTAAATGTTTTTTCATCCAAATCAATTACAGCCGTGCAGAGTGTATAAAGAGTTGGACCTGCAGTAATACCAATAAGAGTAAGTTAATTACAAATTACCATTGAATAGAAGCTGCTCTACATTTCCATCCTTCAATTTTTACCTGTCATGTAGATGGGGTACTTTGTGTCTTCTGTATCGCCTAGAAGAGACAGGAAATCAGTTTTTGATCCTTGTGGTAGAACAGCTGCTCTTTTTTGCCTGCTTATTGAGTTTTCATCATGTACCTTTGTTGCAAAACATATATTTCAGTTCTAATGTATTGGAATTAAGTCGCCATATATTTTATTGGGAACTGTGCTAAATATCAATAATGTATGTGACAATGCATCTGCATTTTTCGTATATAAAGCCTTTTCCACTCCTATTCCTTGTAAGTCGATTGGCCAAAATGAAAATTTTGAGATTCAGTTCAGTGGCCATTTATAAATCGAGCCTAAAAGAGTATCAGCTGTAATGTGCAGAATGTCACATTTGGCTTGACAATTATGTTGGTGGTGAGGTGCTCTTGCCCTGACAGAGTGATACAATGAAATTTTGGCAGCTAGGGAGTAACGCTAAAGTAGGAGAATTAAGGAGTCGAGAATAACTTTCGAACAAAGCTACCAAATAAAAAAGGGGAAATTACAAAAAAATAGAGAGGAAGGGAGAATGAATGGGTGTGTAATTTCTTGAGAAATCATCAGATGAGTACATATATGATCTTAAAAGCTTATTTATACACTGAATGAAAGAGAACTGCTAATAACTACCCTTCCCACCAACTGTTAACTACTAATAACAGACTTTCCTAACAACCTGAAACCGACAACTGACATTAACAGCCATCTAAGCTGATTAAGTCTTCATCATATCACATAGATTCCTTCTCTTATATGTAATATTGTTTACCTGCTTAACCTGAAGATGGAGATACATGTTTGCATGGAAAAATGGTGTTGTTCCAACCTCATGAACTGAAACCTGCGATCTTGATGCAGTTTCTACATTCAAGATCATACGCCTCTGTATATCGATTAAATTGTAACTGTGTCCCACAGAAACTTATGCTGAGCGTATTCTCTGAAGTTAATCCATCTATCAATACCTTAATGACCAGGCTGATATTAAATTTCATCCGATACAAGAAACAAACATTAGAGGATCTTACAGCTAATGCATCTGCAATGCTAGTTGCTTCGAGAAGGTCCCTAGAGACAAAGTTCCTTCCAATGCCAGCTGGTACAAACTCAGCTTCAGCTGGGGTACTGAATTCAGTGTGAATGCCTAAGGTATGTATGAAGGAAATATTATATTTCATTGAATATAATTCTCCTTCAAAAGACATCTATATAACAGAAGTTGAACTGACAATCATGTTTTTCTTTTCTTTTCTATAAACAACCATTATTGCTATTTTCATTTCTTATCTTTTGATATGGCCAAATACTTGCAAGTTGCATCTCATGAGGTTCATATTTTGGCCTTTTATTTCACCTCACTCTTTTAGTATAACACGGTCCAGTACAGATTTCATATGCATAAAGAAATTTTACCAGTCCATGACTATTAAATCCAAAAGCACAACTTGGAAGCTCTCCTGCATAAGTGTAAGCTATGAAGGATAATCTTTTTGACAGTTTTCCCTTGATCAACTAGCTGCGAACCCAGCATAGAAATGATACATGTTATGAATATTGATTTTTTTATACATATTGCATTCAGTCCTAGAATCTGAACAGGATACATGAAGCTAAAGCGTACGTGTGGCCGACTAGAGCAACATTTGCATCCTCATTATGAGCTGCTATGGCCATCGAATCACTAACAATAAGAATATCAGAACAGTCATCTGCAGTATCAGCTTTTGAATTCATTGCTGTTTTTGAAATGAATGGGAGTATCTCCTTTCTGAAGTTGACAAGTATTATCTGCACATGAAGGAATATAGTGCGACTTATTCAGTAGAGGAGTATATTGATCAAATGAACAGTTTGTAATAACTACATCAAGAACCGGCATGCCGCTTCCTTCTGCAGTCCCTAGAAGTTCAGCCCAGTATCTTGGGAACTTCTTCTGGTTAGTTTCCGATAGTGCTTTGATCAGTGCTTGTGCTTGTGGTGTTTGAGCAAAAGGAAGGAGCTGGTTTTGAAGAATGAGGTCTCCGGCCAACCTACTTCTTATTTGATTACAGAACCTTTGACCAATGAGAAAACCCAGCTGGTAGTCATCTTCACAGGGCCCAACCTCAAACATCTCCAGCATTTTCCCTTCCATGCTCAAGTTCCCAGACCTTGTGGCTGAGGTTGTTTACATTAGAGGTATATCTTATCCCTTTTTCTTGACCCCCAATATGGTTGTGCTTAAGCCCCCAATGGTTCATCACGCTTTCCTAGGCCATAAACCTTGAAAATGGCATTATTGGACTTCACTTTTTTTGGGCTGCGTACACTGGTTGTGGTAGGCAGATGCTAGTTGGATTTGAAAAATGATATTCATGATTTAATATCGCTGTTTTATGGTTTTCGATTGAATGGGACTTGGAGTTAGGGGTAGTAAAAATGAGTATGAACAATTTTTTTATGTTCATCTAATAAAGGAATGAACATATACAGAGTTGTGTTCGGTTCATTTATGTTCATAAACAAGTTCGTTTATTGACTTGTTTATAAGCTCGTTTATCCCATTCCACTTTTCCTTTTATTTTTGTACATTTTAAATATTGGTTAAGGTAGGGACTAAATTAAACACATGATGAACTTTGGAGTTCAAACTGTGAAGCCCGAAAAACTTAAGGACTAGTGGTGTTGTATAATTTTACCATTTTGGCGAACATATAAGTGAATATGTTGGTGAATATATAAACAAATATGTTTTCGAACATGTAAATTGCGAACGTTAAACAAACAAACATATTGGCAAACGTATAAACGAACATGTTCGCGAACGTTAAACGAATTGAATACGAATATCTTCAAAATTAAACAAACGAACAAGAACACAACATGATTCGATCAAGTTCGGTTGATTTATACCCCTACATGGAAATTGTAATTTGAAAATATTGTCTGGGCCGCTGCACCAGTTATAACCCCCATGGTACATGAAAGCAAAGGGTTCAAACTTGATCTCAGTTCCCTTTGAAATTATTTTCTCCATTTCTTGTTACCAATTTTGGAATAACAAAAGCGATGGCAGAATTTGAGATATGCTATCACCTCTTATGAGTTGTTATATGAACTAATTAAGCTAAGTCTTGATTCATCGCTCAATTTGATGTTTATGTTAAATATCAAATATCAGGAAAAGATTCCTAAAAAGAAAAACAATCAAGTACTAACATCTAATAATGTTCAGGAAAAAAATAGTTTTGGTTCTGTCATGAAATTAAGTTAATATAATCAATACTCAAACATGGAGCGTCAGGTTAGTGTTCGCCGCCGTCTAGGAGAATTCACCAGTCTACACTTCGAGAGGCTTTTCAGGTTTATGGAACTGTCTTGGATGTTTTCATTGCCTATAGCAATGTAAAGAGGAGGGAAAAGCCAACAACTTTCACGTTTGTGAGATTTAGTGGTGCACAGGAAGCTAAGAGAGCTATCGTTAAAGCCAATGGAAGATTGATGGATGGTTATCGCATCAAGGTCTAAGCCGCGAAGCAGATGCAGTCAAAGCCGGTGGTCAACAAGAAAACAATGGAGCGTCCTAGCTCAAGCAAAAGAAAGCTAAAGGACTCTAAATCGTTCAAAGATGCTCTATTGGGTAAGGTAGATCTTCTCCAGAGGACCACGAGGCCATATCGCAAGGGAAGGGGACCGACATACCCCCATCCATAGCCAATATAACAGTGGTAAGGGTAGAAGATCTCGTGTCTTCAGCAGGATATGAAGTGAACGACTGTATATTGAAGACAATAACATTCCCAAATACTGACATGGAATGGTGGAGCAGTTGTATGGTGGGTAGTATTAAGTCAATGTGTAATGTTGACATAGTTCAGGATGCTTTGATATTCGATGGGTTCCAAGCCACTGTGTGCCCTTGGTATGGGCTCATGGCCGTCATGTGGTTCCCTAATAAAGAAGAAATAGCTCGATGCTGGGGCACGAGAAGTGAGCTTATGAGAATTTAGTTTGACGAGCTTGAGTTCCTGGAGGGATTCGATGGCAAAAAGAGGGTGAAGGCATGGGTTATCCTAAAAGACGTTCATTTTCAAGTATGGAATAACCAGTTTTTTGTGGGATTGGCAGTAGGTGGGACAATGTTTTAGAAGTGGACGATGAAACTAAGAACCTGAGACGTTTCGATGTGGCGAGAATTTTAGTTCAAACCCAGAAAGTGTCAGTAATCCCGGATAGAATAGCCATCATCGTCATTGGCTTTGTGCACTAGATCAAGGTGTCAAAAGAGGCGTTTGAGGTAGTCCCACAGTTCATTGACGGTGCTTTTCCGTTCAATCAACCAGGGAAGGTGGGGAGTGTCGCTTCGGATTTTAACTCTGGGTGTGATTTGGATATTACCAAGGGTGCAGATCCCAAGGGCATGCCCATACAGGAAGTCGTTAATGAAGAAGCTGATGAGTATTCCCATGGGACACCTATTTTTAATGGTGCGAGCCATGTAGAGATGAATAATAACAAAGTCGGGTCTGTTTCTAGCGGAAATAAATTCTACGTAGTAACTGTTGTTTCAGTCGGATCCTCTGAATTGGGGGCGACTATTGAGCCTGGTTATAAGGTTGGGCATGTGGAAAGAATTTCTAATGTTTCCTCCGAGTCCATTTCTCATAGCTCAACGCTACAGGAGGTCCATATAGGGGCCATTGAGGAGTTATCCCTAACCGAAGAAGGCTCTCGAGGAAGTAGAGAAGGTAGGAGGTATCCAGGGGTGAGAAGTGAAGGTTTGATCAGGACCAGAAGCGGGGGACCATTGGGCTTGAGAGCGGGTTTCGATAGATTCAACGGGTGGATAACTCGATCAAGGGGGAAACCTAGATCAAAGGTTTCTGCCATTAGTGAAGCGCGATTTCCAGTGTCGAGCCCAGGAGTAGAATCCAAAACTGCAGTAGGAAGTAAAGATCAAGCCCATGTACCAATTGTGCCTAATCCTAAAATGCGTATTTTAGATGCTGAAGCTATTAAGACAGTCGAGTCGGCAATCGACTCGGGGTCAAATTTGCTATTCAGGATCAGGCGTGGTGGCACATCTTTTAGAATTGGAGGAGAAGACGAGGGCAGCTTTAGTAGGTCAATTCCCTGGTTTCTTCCGTGATCAATTTTAATTTTTTTTTCTCATGAATTGTTATTTCTTAACGCAAGGGGGCTTGGTAGGCCCGAAAAGGTTCGCGCGGCTTCCAAAGTTTTTAGTAAATTGAGGGTCAGAGTTGCCTTTATACAAGAATCAAAATTAGAGATGCTAAAGCTGAGGGTTGCCAGACGGTTGCAAAAGAATAACTTTGGGGCCGTATAAGCCTCTGCATCCAAAGGAGTGTCGGATGGGTTGATCTCCTTATGGGACCTTTCTTTTTTCGCTTTGAAAAGAAATTGGTTCAAGACAGTAATTATTTTGATTGGCAAAATCTGACAGTTTGATTTGAGTTGTGGTTTACTCAATGTTTATGCCCCGAATGATCCATCGGAGAAGAAGCTGTTCTTCGACTCACTTTTTGACCATATTGAGTCCCTACGGCTTTCTATAATCCTGGGGGGGGGGGGGGATTTCAATACTGTCAATAAGGCAGATGGAGAAATTAGGGGTGGCCCTGCACAATGGGTCGATGAATTGTTTCGCAGAATTCATTCGTAGGAACAATCTAATTGATCTGCCACTAAGCGGAAGTTCCTTTACTTGGTTTAGGGGTGGTGATGGGATAGCTGCTAGTAGATTGGATCACTTTTTGGTGTCGCCCGAAGTTTTTGGTTGCTTCTACAATGTACTGCAGAGCTCGATCCCTAGTAGATTATCATATCATAGACTGGTCATTTTGAAAGAGACAAAGGAACACGATGGTCCTAAACCGTTCAAGTGGTTTTTACACTAGACTAAGTAGTCTGAACTGGTGAAACTTATCGAAACAACGGTCATCAAATCAGGAAAAAAAGATGTGGGATCAACCTTGAGAGATATCAAAGGGGTGGTGAAACTGTGGGTTAAAGATTTTAATGATTCAAAGTTTGATTCAATAGATAAGATAGAACTGAAACTGACAGATCTAGAAGACAGACTGTGCTCTTATGGGTACAATTCAGATTTGGTCTCACAAATCCAAACTCTAAAATCATATTTATGGGCTATTCACAGGAGGGAGGAAGGCAGGTGGCTGCAAAAGTCGAGATTAAAGTAGTTTCATGAAGAAGATCAAAACACAAGATTTTTTCATCTTTCGGCTACAGTTGAAAGAAATTGCAATAGGATTGGCTTTATAACAGTAGGCAATCGCACCTTGGAGGACCCTAAGATCATAAGGAAATTGAGGAGCACTTTCGGCTAAGTTATAATTCTTCACCTACCTTACCTATAGAGAGTTTTTAGGGTCGAGTTTACAAAGCTGGAAATATTTACAGTCGATACGCTTGAAGAGTCCTTTACTTTCGAAGAAGTTTGGAGTACAATACAGTATGTAGATGGGAATAAGGCGCTTGGCCCGGATGGATTTAACTTGGACTTCTACAAGAAATTCTGACAGTCATTAAAGCATAAAGTGATGAAATTTTTTGAGTTTTTTAGAGGGAGATTGAAGGACAAAGCCATTAATCATTCCTTCATCACCCTAATACCGAAGGTCTCAAATCCGAAGTTCATTGAGGACTACAGACCTATATCTCTGGTCAGTAGTCTTTACAAGATCTTGGCAAGGGTTCTCTCTAGAAGATTGTTAAGGTGCATAAACAAAGTAGTGGGTGAGACCCAATTTGCGTTCATTGCTGGAAAATAAATAGCCGATTGCTCTTTGATTGCAAATGAGGTAATTGACGATCTTAGGCAAAAGAAAAGAGTCGCAATAGTGTTTAAAGTGAATTTCAGAAAAGCATACGATACGTTGGACTAAAACTTCCTCGATTTTTGTATAGAAAGTATGGGTTTCAGCACATTATGGAGGTGGTGGATTAGAGCCTGTCTGGAGACTATTTCTTAGTGTTGATTAACGGTGTATGAAGCAACAACTTTTCCATCAGCAGAGGGCTTAGGCAAGGTTGTCCACTGTCGCCAATGCTGTTCAACATAGTGGGAGAGGCTCTAAGTGGGTTAATTAAAAAAGCTATTGATATGATGTTAATCGAGAGAGTGAAAGTTGGTAATAATGGTTTGTTTATCTCGCATCTAAGGTTCGCTGATGATATAATAATATTTGGCAAAGTATATTGCTCAAAGTATTTAAAGTGGTTTTTGGTTTACGGCTTAATCTGTCAAAAAAACAAACTATATGGTGTAAATGTGGCCGACCATGATATTAGGCTATGGGCAGATTGTATCAGGTGCAGTTTGGGTTCTTTTCCATCAGACTATCTAGGCTTGCCGTTGGGTCATCCGAGAAACTCCTTGGCTCTGTGAAACTCTATTATTGAGAAGTTTCAATCAAAGTTTGAGGGTTGGAAAGGTAAGTTTCTATCTTTCGCTGGTCGCATTACAATGATAAAGTCAGTTCTCAGTAATCTCTCTGTGTATTACTTATCTTTGTTTAAAATGCCATGTAAAGTTGCTGACATTTTGAATAAGTGTGTAGCTAAATTTGTTTGGAGCCCAAACTCTTCGTGGCCGATCCACTGGGTGAATTGGGAAAGCATATGCAGACTGCTGAAATATGGGAGATTGGGTTTTGTAGATATGAAAGTCAAGAACCGCTCTTTTCTTAACAAATGGTTGTGGAGATTCAGTTGCGAGCCTATTGGGTTATGGAAGAAAGTTCTCGAAGAAAAATATGGCTTTGATCATAGCAGTCTGCTTACTATCGGAGAGCAAAGGAGGAAACTTCTTGAGTTTGGAAGAACATTTTTGAGCCTCTAGAGAGTCTGAATAATCTTTTTACGCGAAGCATCAGATTTGTGTTTGAAATTTAGCATGTACATATTAGGGATTTAAGAGTGAGGGTTGTAGTTGAAATTTAAGATAATATGATTAGAGATTTAAATTTTAATTTATAAATCTTAAATTTTAATCATAATTTTTAAATTCTAACTGCATCCCATCAATTCTAAATGTCAAGTCTAGGAAGAGGGGGACATTAATCTCACGTTGGAAATGAAAAAAGAGATCTTGGGATATATAAACAGTGGCGCTATACATCCCATTAGACATGTCTTTTGAGAAGAAGATAATAACCTCGTGACAAGTGGTATCAGAACGACCCTTTTACTATCTAATTTCACGTCGTGCGCCCATGAGTGGGGTAATGGCCCCGCGACATTAACCACTAAATATAAACTTCTAACCTCTAAACACTTAAATCTAACATTAAACCATAAAAATAAACCATTTATGAAAACTTTATTTCCATCGTTTGTGTATTATATAATTATCCATATGTGACCATATTAAATAGGGTTTAAGGGAAAATCAAGTTAGATGGAGAAGATATCTATTTTGCTCGGACAAAAATTTATGCCCTTTTTCGATGTCTCTTTTTATGATCCAATACTAAAAAAATTAAGGGTAAATTACAAAGATCATCACTGAACTTTGCTCATTGACCTATGTTAATCACTAAACTTTCAAAACGATCAATTTACTCATTGAACTTTACTTTTTGACTTATTTTGATCATTTTGAATTATTTTATTAATATTTTAATATGACTTAATATATTATATTATTATTAAATATAAAAAAATATTTAAAATAATAATAAATTATAATTTATTATTAATAAATAAGAATAATAATTTAAAATAAAACTTTAAACCCCAAACACCGACTACTCTCGCTTTCGCCGGCATCATCTCATCCACGCATTCGCCGGTTTCACCCACTCATTCGCCGACGAGTTTCAGCTTCCACAGTTTTACTCCCCCCGACACTGTATAAAACCTAGTCGAAAATCAAATAAAAAAAGCAACATTTAATAGAATCGCACAGAATGCCAAACGCCAAATAGTAATGCAGTAGCGGTTTTCAACTAAACGAGCATTGCACAGTCCAAGCTAGTAGACAATCTTATTACGTATATTTATAATAAATAATGGAAATCAAAATTCAAAGAGATTTTAAGGGAGAGATGCTGTCATTTTCCTCTGCGTTAGCGATGTCATTGAGAACCAAAACCACATACCTTCAAATCAATTGATGAGTTGTTTCAGCAAGGAAGTGGCGCAGTTGATCAAATCCCGATCTTTTATGGGAATTTTTCGAGGCAAACAAAGCTAAAGTTAGTTCAAATGTAAATGCTTGCAATTGAAGTTTTTGGGTTATATTTTCTCCATCATTGTTGAGTTCACAGAGTGAAAGGGATTTGGTGGGTGATACCGGTGAATGGGTGAGAAATGTGGATAAAGGTGTCGTCGCCGGCAAATGAATGATGATGCCGATGAAAATGAAAGTAGTCAAAATTTGAAGTGTTCGAGATTTAAGATTTTTATTTTAAATTATTTATTTATTAATAATAAAATATAATTTGTTTTTATTTTAAATTATATTTTATATTTAATAAGAATAAAATTTATTATATTAAAATATTAATAAAATAATTCAAAATAAAAAAAAAGCTATGTCAAAAAATAAAGTTCAATTAGTAAATTAATAATTTTAAAAGTTTAATGATCAAAATAAATCAAGGAGCAAAATTTAGTATCTCTTTATAATTTTCGCAAAAAATAAATTTTAACTCTAAATCTTAAATCATAAACCATATAAATATATGGTTCCCTTTCCAAATCCTTCTATTTGACAAAAATTCTATTGTTTTGCTCATCAATTAGTTCTTTCCCTTTCCAAATCATTCCATTTGAATATTTTTTGATACTTGCATTGCAATTAGACCTGACAAACTTGGCCCGAGAACTGAAAACTGAACCGATTTACCCGAATCGAGACCCGATATAGATTCGAACAAGATGACCCAAACGTGACCCGAAATCCGAAATGAACCGAACCGAAATCGAAACCGATCCGAATTATAGAGGAACCGATATTGACTCGTAACCGATTTGACCCAAACCGATTTTCACCCGAACCGAAAGTAACCCAAAATTAATTCACTCAAAACCGATCTAAAACGAACATCAACCCGATTTTAACCCGAAATAATATATGTTTTATTATCTTTTTGTATTATAATAATACTAATTAATCACTACATTTGATAAAAAGTATGAGGAAAAAGTAAAATCCTAATATACATATTCTAGTTAATTGCAAAGAAAGGGGGAAGTAGGAGGGGCCGGAAAAGTAGGAGGAAAAAGTAAGAGGAAAAAGTAAAATCCTAATATACATATTCTAGTCAAATTTGATAATATATATACACATATACTCGAGTCAAATTTTTAGGTAATATTTCAAAATGCTCATCATATGTGCAATTATTAGGGATGTAAAAAGCTGACCCGACCTGCAAAACTGACTGAAACCGACTTGAGACAGAACTGCTTGCGACCTGAAGGACTGGTGATCCGAAATTGATTCGAGTCCGAACTGGTGTTGACCTGAACCCTAGTTGGACCTAGAAATTTTGGATCTAAACCCGACCTGCACCCGACTTGAGAACGACATGAACCCGAATTCAACCTGATAAATGTGATAACCGAACTCGACCTGCATCCGACCTGATATGAACCCGAACTCGATATTAACCTGGTAAATAACTGATATTACCCGACTTGTTATCTACCTGACATGTTATGGACCTGATATGTAATTGACTCAACATGTTAATGATCCGACTTGTTATTGAACTGATCTGATATTTACTTGACTTGATATTTGCCTAACTTGTAAGTTACACATTTACAATTGATGAAGTTGTAAGAATATGAATTTACTATATTAAAATTTGAGAAAATATATCTTCTCAATTTAAGGTATATGATCATTAAATTAATAAATTTATTTAGGATCATTAATTTATTTGTTATTGAAATTATTAGTTATAGTCACTAAATTGATAAACTTGTTTCCTAGACAAATTATGATATTTATATTAAATTTTAATTGTAAGTTTATAATCATTAAATTAATAAGTTTAATTCATGATTATTAACGTTATTATATTAAAAAATATATTATATAAAATGACTTTAAATATCAATAAGTTTAATTCATGATTTTAATATATATATATATATAATTAAACATGATTTTACTTGTTGTGAACTTGTGAATTATACAAATAATTTGTGACACTGATAATAATAATATGATCAAGCAAGACACTAAATGATTGCACCTTATTAATATCAAAACATGAGAAACTTTATAAATGGGATAGCAACTTCACAAATTTTGAAACTATGAAACTTTATAATTGTACAAATTAAATTTATTACAATAAAATTACAATTAAATCAACTAAATAAATTTATGTTAAAATTTAAGCTCTCAGATCTTATAACAAAAGTTTTACAAGGCTAAAAGCCCGACTTTGCTACCAGAAATCCCTCAGATTTTATTTTTAGCAGAAATTGACTCATATATATTTCTATTTTTGGTAATTTAGTTAAATAATATTTTTGTTTATTATAGTCCTACAATTTAATTTTTAGTCAAACTTTCCCTATACTAATTTATATTTTGGCAATTTAGTCTAATTTATTCCAATCCATAAATTTTAATTTTTAGTTCCAATTAACATTTTTTTATAATTTAGTCCAAAGTTTTAAAAAAAAAACAAAGGCATTTTTTTAGGGATTTGGGCGGCCAAATCCCATTCCCAAGGCAAGGAACGGTCAAGTGTCATTGTCAACCAACAAATCCAAATCCAATTCCCACTTTTTTTATATCAAGAATTCAAGATCCAATTCCCATCTTTCAAGTTTCAATTTCAAATGAAATTGATTAATTGAGTAAACAATTAAGTTAACAAATGGAGGGGAAAATCCCGCCCATTTAGGGGTTATTTGCACTTTAGGTCATCACTAGTTTATGAGCTTTACACTTAAGTCTTTTTTTATTCTTTAGTTTTAATTTGATTCATTTTAGTCCCAATTTTAATTTAGTTTCCTTAGATGTTTACCTTTAGGTTTCTTTTTAATTAGATCCTCCTTGTTTACCTTTAAGACTTTATCCATTTAAAAGTTTTCATTTTAGTCCTAATTTATGTTTTAGTTTATTAAATTTATTATTTAGTCACAATTATTTTTTATCCGACATCCCTAAAGGAATAACGGATATTTTGATTCATATTAAATTATTAATCCCTAAAAAATATTTTTATTCGAAATTGACACACAATTACCAGACCCGGTCCTGGAGTCTATGACTATTTGTACATACACGTAACAATAACTCAGTACTAATACCTGACTTGAAGCTCAACCGAATCCGATATTACCCGACCTAAATTTTATCCGTCAACAATGTGACCCGACCTGAACGTGGCTCGACCTGAAGTCCATCCGAATCAGAATTAACTCGTTAATTAACTGATTCAGACCCGAACCGTTTTAGCCTGAACTGAAACTTACCCGGCCTGAAACTAACCCGACCCGAACTCAAACTCAATCTGATTTGAAATCAACCTGACAATGACCCGAATCTGAGTCGACTCGGGCCCGACCTGATCCGAGTCGAACCATTAAATTAACTTGATATAACTCGTATTCGATTTGACCTGACTTGACATGACCTGACCTGAAACTTGAACGATTACCTGATTTCATATCCCTAGCAATTATGGTATAAGGTTTTATTCCATGCCCATAAAATTATCTCTCTCTTTTTTACGTGTATTTTGAAAATATAAAAAATCTATAGTACTAAAAACTATCATCGAATATGAAATTAAAAAAATATAGTTATAGGATTGGATCGAGATTCTTTAAGTTCAGGTTAAATGATTAATACCAATGATGGTTGATTTTGAAACATCGAATGATTGGAACTAAACCTAAATGATAATATTAACAAATAAAAAGACTTGTTTTTACAATAATATATGATTAATTCATTATATAATATACATGATTAGATTCACACCCAAGTCCAACTCAAAACGAATTGGCCCAAAAATTTAAAGATTGACCCGACCCGAACCGATCCGAACAACCCGATATCGACCCGACTCGAAAATGCCTGATCCGATATTGACCCGACCCAAAAACAACCGATCCGATATTGACCCGAATCATTGATCCAATACCCGAATTGACTCGAATCATCATAGAACCGAACTAAAATCCGAACCAGACCCGAACCGATTCGATCCGAATCTAAACCGAATACCGACAAACCCGAACCGAAACGATCCAAACCGAACCGAGCGACTCGTTTGCCACCTCTAACTGCAATTACAAAACTTGTTCAAAATTCTAAGATCAAACGGCTTCTCATTCAAAACATACATCCAATTCATAGAAGATTTATGCTTATATAATTTCATTTTACTTTATTATTTTTCTTAAAGTTCTGTTTGTACTTGCAATTAAATATCGTCACCTGAGAACTAAAAGAGAAGTGTTCATCTCAGTCCATGTATAGTACATTTTACCCACGAGGAAAACAAGCAGCAGTACAGCCAAATCCTTCCTTGGACGTTACATGAAATGGAATACATCTTAATAATCACCAAACACCAGCTAAGAACCAAAGAGTTGTCCAGATTGCTCCAAACCTCAGTCCCAACACTGGTTAAAACCTAACTGCAGGGATATTTCTGTAATTGCACATGAACCGGGGGGGACATGTCTGGGAACTTCTTACAGCGAGAGAGCAAGTCCCAATGAGTTTCTTTTCGTGGAGAATGAGCTTCGCCTCTCATATGCTTTGCCTTTTTAGGTGGAGCTTTGAACAAGAAACTGCAACAGCAGCTTCACAGTAAAACCCTATAACATCAGAATCATTCAAGATGTAATAAAACCAACAGCCAATCTGAAGAAGATAACGCAAGCTCAAGTTTAACAGTACAAACCTCAGCCCTAGACTAGGGAAACAGCTGCACAATTTTCACCTAGGAGCAAAAAACAAAGTTTTCCTATAAGAACAGATGAATAAGTTAAAGAAAGCGATCATTATTCCAGCATTACCTAGGCCATAAATCATTATATAAAACCCAGTTCTCATTGTTAAATACATTACATTTGTGATATCTTATTTTTCGGCGGACATAATTTTTATTATTTTTAAATACATTACATTTGTGATATCTTATTTTTATTTTTAATAAAACATAGTTCTTATTGTTAAAAAAATTAAAAGAAACCTATGCTGGATGAAGGATTCAAGCAATGATTTTTTTTTTTGAAAGATTCAAGCAATGATTAACAGGAGAAAAATGGATCCCTTTCACTTTACCTTTTTTTCTGCCTCTAATTCTAAACCAGTATTTTGAGTGGACTTTGTGCATTTTATATTGGAGCTGGCAGCCTATGAGGCCCAGTTATAGGAGCCCTTGCTCTTTCTATGGCTGAAAAAGTGAGTCCGACTCGGCAATCTAAGCCCAAAGTAGCCTGAGTTCAGATCTGGATTGAAATGCCCGTTTTCAAGCCCTTGCTCTCCGTGTTTGGATAGAAAAAATCAGTTATATTTACTAATAACCAATCATTAGCATAAGAAATGATATGCGGGGCATTATTATATGAAAAGTCATTTTTAAATAGTTATTTATAAAAATAACCCCTAGCTAATGTTATTTTAAAAAATAACTCTCAAATTGTTCACATAAGCCAAATTCGTTTTTTTTTGTAGAAAGCGAGTTTAAATTTCGCTTTCTACATAATACGAGTTCCGTGTTGAATAAATTAATAAAAAATAATATTTTTTCACTTTTTTTAACATTAAACACGCTTTCTTAAAAAAGCAATTTTGCTTTTAAGTAGAAGATTTGTGGGTCATTTTTTTAGATAAAATTTTTCGAGGGTCATTTTAGTAAAAAAACTATTAAAAAGGGTTTTTTATATAAAATTGCCGATATGCGGCGCACAATCTATATATATGAAAAAGACGGCGGAAGAAACAACTTCAGATTTGGAATAGTATAAAACAGCGTTGTTGTTGTTGTAGATTTCGAACTCTGGAAATCCCAATTCCTGCCAACTCTACTTTTTATAATATATACGTGTGTGCATTGCTTTCTACTTTAGCTTTTGGAGGATTTTTTGAGCAAGCGAGTGCCCAACACGAATCTTTTTTTATCCCCAAACGATTATGGACTCCGATTTCTCGCCCGGCGAAGCTTCAGGGTCTGGTTCCATCGACCCGGACTTCGGCTTTGCTTTTGACGACAGTAATTTTTCGGATCGACTCTTGAGGATCGAGATCATGCCTGATTTGCCAGAAACTAAATCCGACGGTCACGGTTGCTCCTCTATCGCTGATTGGGCCCGTAATAGAAAGAGACGGAGGGAAGATTTCAGGAAAGAAAACGGTTTGTTCTGTTTCTTCCATTATTTGAGAAAAAGCTTTTGGCAGTGTAAATTGATAGTACTTTTGACAATTTTGGGATTGGGTCATTAGTGTCATGCAGATTTTATCGTGCAAAGTGAGGAGGAAATGGTGTACCGTATGAGAATCAAGATGAAGAGCCCATGGCAATAGCTGAAGAGTCACCTTCTGACGTTGGATTGAATTCCTTGCAAATTGGTAACTTAATTACATACAGAATTTACTTTCTCCATTTTATACTCTGCTTATACACACACTTTCTAGGTTCCTTCATGTTAATTAAAGCAAACTTTTTAGTTGAATTTCATACAAACAGCTCAAACTTCCTAGGTTCCTTCATTTTGTTGTTGTTGTTGTTGTTGTTGTTACTTTTGCTGTATTTGTTATTTATGCTTTTGCTTCTTCATAAGTTGCTAAAGAAACAAAACAAGAAAAGAAGTTTGTTTTTTAATAAGCAAATTGGTGGAAGTAAAGTTGTTGATTTGTAACTTGTAGAAGTAAAT
>JAGYYJ010001131.1:0-31233 GCA_019671005.1 Hibiscus mutabilis | reverse complement strand
AGCCATGCAAACCGGTTTACGAGCCTACAACAGTATGAAGCAGCACTTGACTGCTTCCTTTTGGTTTAATATAATCATTCAAATCAAAGCATTCAACTGTGCTGTCATCGGTTTTATATAGTTTGTTTAAAATAATGACGCTGAAAAAAAATAATTGATCAAATAGGATGCGTAAGAATTAATTTTCTGAACTAGGAACATTGTTACAGTATTAAGGGAAGTCGGCAGCACTATAGATCAACTTCAAGAGATTTCAACAATTTCGTTGATTTGATAGTTTTATCTCTAGATGAACAAATAATTTATGGGACACCACTTGAACAAATATTATTTACAAACAATATTATTCGAACGATTTACCTGTTTTATATATATTAGAGTTTGTCAGAAGGAATAAGGATGAGAAATTATGAATTGAGATATTATTGTCCTCTTCACCGATCACTTGTGTGTCAACAGTTACATTATATATTTCATTCAAGTATGAATGAAGAAAAAAACCAAGGGAAAAAGAAGGGTGGAGTTGAAGATAAATAGTAATGGTTTTGGATGGAAAGCTGTAAGTGTAAGAGTGAATAGAAATGCAGAAAGGGAAGGGGATAGAGAATGAAATGATGAGTCATGAATGGCTAACGTTAAAGCAGAATTTTTCAACCCCTTTTGTTTGGACTGACTGTTTACATCATTGTCTTGGATTCTCCCCCTCCCTCTCTCACAAAAGGAAGAAAAGGACATACCCTTTCTAGACAGTAAAAGGAGTTGCGAATAAAGGCAAAATTATCATAAATCTGAAGAAAATCATTCGAATATGAATTGATTATTATATCCAAATTTAATACTTGAAATATGATTATAAGGATTATAACATTGAGAGATATAGATAAGAATAGTGGGCAAAGGAGCAGAGGAAGAAGAAGGGTGTATTGAGGTTGCACAGTAATGCAGTGCTCTTTCTCTTCTCAGACTCTGTTAATGGGAGACCCACCATTTCTTTCTCGAAGGAATATACAGTGTGTTGTCTTTTTCATACACCATGCATGCTTTGCTTTCTTTTCTTTCTCCATTTTCTATGCTCATCATATAAATTTATGGATGTGCACGTAAGAGAATAAAAATGTTATATTTTCAACACTTAAATTCAATTTCAAATATTTAAATCTATATTTATAACAAAAAAAAACATTGAAATCTATATTGTTAAAAGTATCTATAAATGTAAAATGTAAATTATAAGATTTAAATGTTTGTTGACATTAAATCTAATTTTTAATATATCAAACAAATCAAAAATTTATTTGGATATTGGTTTGATTTTTGAATTTTACAAATTATAGGAATATTAATTTGTTCCCTTATGAGTTTTAAACCCACCAATAACATCTATCTCATTCCTCTAGAGTCACATTTCTCTTCCTTCTAAGTATGATTATGATTAAAATTATGATTTGTCAAATATATATATATCAAACAATCTAAAGTAAACTAGCTAAATTGTTTTAACGGATTTTTCAAACAACCAAAATTTTAAATATAACTAAATTGGTTGGAATTAACCAAATTCAATGCTTTTATTTCAAACATAAGATAAAATCCGTAAAAAAAATAAATACTTTTCATTAAGGTTCTTAAAGTAGTTTATTTTAAATGATGCATTATTTGAGTGCATTTTGCACTGTCCTTTATTATATAGTGTAATATAGTTGTTGACAACCATAGGGATAGCACATATATTTGGATTTTGGTTGGCCAAATTTGAATGTTGTACAAATATAGTACTATTAATTTGTCTCGTAGCGTGTAATTAATTGTTCCAACATATTTGTACAAATATATTGAAGAATCTACAACTCTTCTTGACTCCCCACTTTTGAACGAACTTAGTTTAATTGAATTTTGTTTTTCACTATAAATGCATAAAATAAATCACATATAATTTATATAAAATGAAAGTGAAACTTAAATACTCAATAACCCATAGTTCCAACTCTGTCAAAATCTTATTTCTAACCATAATAAAGTCCAAATTACATTTTAATCTAATATTAAAATCGATAAAAAATATATATATGCACAAAAAAACATTGTTCTTTCTAGTGGAACTCTTGTGGATTCTTCACTGCATTTTCGGTATCTAGAAACTAATCAGTGGTATTGTAGTAAAATAAATTAGTTGGTATTGTGGTTTAGAAGTGGGATGATGAAATCAAATACTAATTCAGTTAAATATTCTCTTTGTAAGATAACATTAAAAAGTTAATTTATGCCAGCATGTTATAAACAGCATTAAGAAACCAGAAATTAGATTTAGTGCTTTCATTTTGTACTTTATATTCCTTTATCTAATTCTTAATTTTTTTTATCAAAAATCATGAATGAAGCATGCATGACGTGGAGCTGGAGCCGACCCGTACCCCTCGAATAAGGGTCTGGACCCTCTTTTGAGAGTTTTTATTTTTGGGTTTCGTGTGTGATCAATAAGTTGGAAAGTTTTAAAATATACATAACGTAGGCTAACAACAGGGACTCGGATATCCAATTTCCTTTTATAAAGAATGGATTTTCTATGTTTTGTGATGTAAGAAATTTCGGGAAGAATCAACGAGTAGTCCCAATAAAAAAGATGATATTTATTCTAATAAATTTATATTTGAACAGCTTTGTCTGTAAAATATGTGTGTTGTCCAAAGATTTAAAAAATATAAACACGTGATATTAAAAATAGAAAATACGAAATTAAATCAAGGGTGGGTTTTGACGTTGAATTATGAAAGGTCAGCTATAAAAAAGTAAAAAAAAATTGACAACTATCGGGATATATTTTAGGTTTAAAATGTTAAGAATCAGACAATAAATTCTAAAAATTTGTATTTTTTTAGGTAATTATATGAATTATTAGAATAGATTTTAGAGTTTAACAACATGATTGCAGCAATTGAATATCTTGAATGAGTCTAGCTTATTGAATGAATTTATATACAAATCCAAGTAAATATATACTCCTTAAATTTTTTGGACTAGAACGTAGGGGTGTTAAGTCTTTTAGATCCTACTGGTTAATCATGTCACGTTCCCCAATACGACTATTAATAAAGGTTTAACCGACCGGCCTTTTAAACTTGTCTCCCCAATTATCTATCTATGTAGCTTTATCTACAGTGTTTATAACATAAAAACAACACTTACGGATACTTTACATCATCTTTTAATTGTGGATTTTCATTCATAGGGTTTATGCATGAAAATAATACGTTTGTAGTGGAGTTTTGGTCCTCCGCTTCGATTAAAAGGTTTACTATATGAGAAAAAGCCCAATTAGTGAGCTTAATTAATGTCATTTTCATGCTCAACACTTTGAATTTTGAAGATTTAAAGGAATGGTCCAATCAATTGACCAAAAGAATTCAAAGTATTTTTAGAAAGGTCGGTCCATCATTCACGCTTTTAAACCCTAAAGTTAGTCTATCGCACGTGTGATGTTCACGTTGTATCTGGGATTTTGCACCAACTAAGCCTTACTTCGCTTAATTTTGGGGTTTGAGAATTGGGGACCATGGAACAATTAAAGAGCCCAATTATGAATACGATTCCTACTCCCTATTTTAGACCCCGGTCCACCTAAATTTTTAATTAACATGTAACAATTATAAATATAATCACAAATAATATATTTTGACAGTCCTATTTATAAAAGTCCATAACGAAATCTAAAGTAGGATAAATAATTTATATAAGATAAAATTCGAACATCAAAAAATTCAAAACCGATGCCTCATCAACATATAATTGGAGTATTAATCAATTAATTTACGGGTTATTTTTAGATACACAAGCTGTGTAAAAAAAATTCCACAATCCTTTATTTTTAAGCTATAAAATCTAAAACCTAAATTTTTAGCTCTAATACCCTAAAATTTAAACCCTATACCCTAAACTATAAATTATAAACATAAACCTTAAATTCTATCCCTGCACAATAAACTTCTAAAATCTAAACCCTAACCTAAATCTCTAGGCCTTAAAGCATAACATTGTTATGTAACAAATCAAATTTCAAACCACATGTTTTGATGAAAAGGTGGTTTTTAGGATATTGAAAATCATAAACCAATGAAAAGCATATGGACATAAGTTTCGTTCAATGCCCAAAGTGACAAGGTTAAGCCCATCTTTGTTGTGACACAGGTTTATTGGTGATGGCCCATATAATCATCAGATGTGCCGTTCCGTTTGAAACTGCGTTTAATGTTCATAATAAATAGGTTATGGCAAATGGGTAAAACTTTGATACACAAGCTGTGTAAAATTAATTTTACACAAGTCTGTGTATTTATATTATAAAAACTCAAATCCTAAATTTTTAACTCTAACCCTAAACAACTAAACCCTAAACCTTAAGCCCTATACTCTAAATTCTAAACACTAAGCTTAAATTCTAAACCCTACAACCTAAACCCTAAACTAAAACCCTAACAACTAAAACTAAAAGGCACGTGTAAACTAAAGTTTACACGACCTGTATATCAAAGTTTTTTCCATGGCAAATGGTAAAACTTTGATACACAGGCTATGTAAAATTAATTTTACACAAACATGTGTATTTACACTATAAAAACTCAAATCCTAAATTCCTAACCCTAACCCTAAACAACTAAACCTTAAACCATATACCCAACATTCTAAACACTAACCTTAAATTCTAAATCCCACAACCTAAACTCCTAAACTTTAAACCCTAAACTAAAACCCTAACCCCTACAACTAAAAGGCACGTATAAACTAAAGTTTACACGGCATGGGTATCAAAGTTTTTTACTATTCATATTTGAACGTGTTTACCGTTCAAATTAGTGGCAGTGCTACATATCAATTGACTCCATTTTTTTTACCATTCATGTTTGAACGTTTTACCGTTGAATTTTATATTTTTATTCACGTAAATGGTTCATGTCAAGTTTTAAAATAAATTTGAAGTACATAATTATTTATTTTATGTAAAAGGATTTGAATAGTTAAATACGTATTACTTACGATATTACTTTAATGCAACATGATAAATATATATTCTCTATTAGATATGTTTGTCTTATTAAAAGGTTAAAAAATATAAATAAATATTAATATATAATCACATTGAAATTATTAAAAAATATAATAAAAATATCACATTGATTTGAAAATTTACATGTATAACAAGTACATTTATATTAATAAATTCAATTGTTAGATTGTTACACTATTAATCATGAAAAGAAATATAGACGTATAAAAACTCAGTTTTACACAAATGTAATTATATCTCTTTCATATATATATAAATAATTTTATATAAACAGTGTTTTTAATATATATATTAAATTGTTCTATTAAAAACTACTAATTTATATATATATATATAACATTAATCTTTCCCTCCTTAAAGCTCTAAAGATTTTTACTTTTTTATTTAAACTTCACTTAAAATTGTATTATTTTATATGATACTAATTTCTTGAATGGACAGTAATATGGATGGACCGAGAAGGGGTTGGGGGCAGTAGCCCCTTAAAAATTTAAAATTTATATATAATTCATAATTTTTTATGGCCTTATTTGGTAAACAATTTTTTGATATAAAATTAGAGGTTTGACCAGTCAAATCTGCTAATTAGAATGCTTGGTAAATAGAGAATTGTAATAGCGGATTAAGGTGAAACCTCTCATTTTGAAAAAGCTCATTTTAGAGAGAAATTATATCATGGATCATTCATGCCATGTCATCTATGAGACCAACCAATAAAAACCACTCATCTCATTATTTTTTTCCATATCATATTTTTACCAAGTGAATCTTCACTCACATTTACTGTAAATCAATTTTAAAAACAGTTTTTAACAAGTGAAGATTCACTTGAGTTAGAGGTTTGGATAAAAGACTTGTAAAGACTATTTTGTCCTTAATAATTATAAAAAATATCTAAATAAAATAAATTTGAATAACTAATAAAATTTTTTTAAAAAAATTCATAAATAAGAAATTAATATATAAATATAAATTTAATTAATAATAATATATTAAAAATATAATTTCACAAATCAAAAAAATAATATGAACATCATTCATATATGCTCAGCAATAATATTAAAAAAATAATTTTCATTATATAATTAATATTAATAGATACAAAATATTAATAACTAATAAATTATTCAAATAAGTATAGAATATAATAATGTCTTTATATGTCATTTTGCTTGTTCAAATAATCAAACAGCTATCAACTATCAATTATTTTTACCAAACACTTTTATACAATCAGCTAATGCAACATGCTAGTCAAATCAGCTAATGCTATTAGCTATCCACTGTCAGCTAATGTAATCCGCTATCTGCTATCAGCTAATCGCTAATTGCCAAACATGGCCTATGTATTTTTATTGAAAAATTATTTTCGCCTCCTTCCCCTAAAATTTTATAAGTTCGTCCCCTTAGAATTTTATAAATTCACCCCCTTAATATAAAATTTTGCTTTCGTCCCTCGATAGTAACTCTTAGACGCTTATCAAAACTTTGAAGAAATAATATTAATTGTCTTTATAATCTTATATTTTTTAATATTAATCTAAATTTTAGCATTTATTGTTTAAAAATTGTTGTAGTTAGAATGAATATTGCAAATCTTTTATTTGCATTCATCTGTGTTTTATATATTGCATTATGATATTTATTTTGTGCGGAACTTTTATGTGTTTAAGATTTATTTTTTTAATTGATCGAATATAGCTCGATTAACATTATAATTAATATAAATATAAGATATGAGATTAAACATACTTAAACATTTAATATCTTCCGATTTATAGATTACGATAATAATCATATTATTCATTGTCCGGTAATCTAATATATATTATTAGCCAACAAACTCTAACCACCCATACCGCTGAAAATCCATCCGACTGTCGGTTTCCAATGATAATTGAGTGCTGCAATGTTTCACCAACTTGCCGTCTTCAATAAAAACATCCAACTATCCAAGCATTTCGAAACTCCCAAAATGCACCGTTTTGTTAGTTATCAACCCAATAATTCATCGCCATATTATTCTTGCCGTGTCAACATTCAAAATGTATAGTTTTGAATTATTGAATTTATTTTTTAAATAAATGATTGAATTTAGTTGGCTGCATTTAACATATTTATTTATCGGATGAGTCTATCACGAGCGTCGCATACTGTCAAACACCACGTAATACACCGTTTAACACCATTAACGCAATACACCGTTGAACAACATTAAATTTTTGGGTATACTACACCAGTAGTCACCGAACTATGGTTTATTTCCTATTTTGGTCACCGAACTATATTTTTTTTGGCAAAAACATCACTAACGTTATGTGTAAACTACATCAGTAGTCACCGAACTATGGTTTCTTTCCTATTTTTGTCACCGAACTATTTTTTTTGGCAAAAACATCACTAACTTTATGTTTTCTTCCTATTTTGGTCATCGGCCGTTAAAAACTTAACGGTTTTTCTGATGTGAAATTTTATTTTATTTTTTAATTTTCCATTACTAGAGTTGCAGGGACATTTCCCAGGCATGTGGCAATCTTTTTTCAGTCATTCGATTCATTTTTATTTGCAACCTGTTGATCTAACAAAGCAATCATTTCAGCTCCTTCTCATGCCCATACTAGTTCCTATTCTTGGTGAAGAGAAATTGCTGACCATAGGGTTTTTCTTTAACTGTGCACATGTAAACTATAAACGAGTAGACTCACATAGCTTGCTGGCCATAGGCCTTTTCTTTAACTGTGCACATGTAAGCTTACGTGACATAAAATATGATTTTGGTTAGAATTTAAGAAATTTCCAACCTAGGTTGGTGGTTAAGCGTTATACCCCTATTAAAGGGGTCCTTGGTTCGAATCTCCCCCTGTAAAGGGGCTTGATTTTTCATTCCTTTTACTCTATTAATAGGCAGCGACACGTGTCACCATCCTATTAGTTTAAATAAAAATATTATAAAATAACATATATTGTTTACTTGGAGAGAGAATAAATAACATGGAAAATTAAAAAAATAAAATTCCACGTCAGCAAAACCGTTAAGTTTTTAATAGCCGGTGACCAAAATAGGAAGGAAACATAACGTTAGTGGTTTTTTGCCAAGAAAAATAGTTCGGTGACCAAAATAAGAAAGAAACCATAATTCGGTGACTACTGGTGTAGTTTACCATAAATTTTTTAATAAAGATTAAAAATCTTAAGGACTAGGCTTAAAATTAAAATTATTATAAAAAATAAGATTTAATAAGCTTTTTTATTTCTTTATAAAATTTTTAATTAATATATTAGAATCAAATATCTCAAAATCTATTTAATATCAAAAACTCTAAACCCAACCCCTTTATTTATTATACATTTATATTCTTCGGTTTCTTATCTTCCACTACGTGGAAACAGAATATCCATTATATTTTATCCATATACTTTATATGCCATAATAACGAACCTATCCATATTCTTATTATTTTATTATGGCCAATATTTGTGTTTTTGGACCAAAAGACCGATATACGTTTAAGAAGATAAAATCTCAGTTTTTTTTTTTAACAAATTTTAAAATTAATTCTGATTCTATTTGGAGGGTAAGAAAAAAAACTCTAAAAGAAAGAAGTGAAATATTCTTAATAGGTCTAAAACATATAATATAAAGATATACAAAAAATAAAGACGAGTGGCCAAATGTACTTACTCGATAAAATACATCTTAATTGAAATCTAACATTAATATAATAAAAAATATATATTAAACATTGCATGCTATTTATTAATATAATAAAAAATATATATTAAACATTGCATGCTATTTATTACTTATTGATCGAACAGTAAAAAGTACTCTTATTATCTTAATCTTTATTGAATTAAAATTGCGACATTTACTTTTTAAAATATAATAATCTTTATTTAATAAAAAATATTTAACTAAAAAACCGTTCAATACTATTTGTTACCAAAACTCTTCAAAAGAGTTGGGCAAGATAAGCATATGAGAAATCGCCACGATGTTAACGTGAAAAAGGATGCGACAGACATTAATAAACTGAGAATGTCCATGGCAATGTACGCTTGCAAATTGCTTGATTAAACAATTTAGTTAGCAGAGGAAATTAAAAAAAAATTGACAATAATCAAGAAAAAGATGTGTGAAACGATGAAATATGACACGTGGAAGAATCTCAGTGACGATGATCAAGAGGATTTCGAGGCTAGAAATAAACGTCGTGGTGGTTATTTCGAGGGTACGGTTTCATCGATGCTTCCTTCATTCTCAGCTCAGCTCCTCCAGACTTCAAGCCGCTTGGCGCTATTGGCATTTGGCACAAACGATAAGCAGTCAAAACATGAGTTGAACGCCTCGAAGCTGAGCTCCGAGGCTGCCTAAGCTTCACCGTACTTCTTCTAATTTCAACCGTAAACAATCAAACCCCTAAAAGTCAAGATCAAGCGATACATCTCACTCCATCACCACCGTCCATCGTACTTACAATTTCGAAAATCAATACCCGCAACCCAACCAAATAAACCCGCGTCACCCTCGGCCGTTAACTTGATTCATTTTTCTCGTGTTCTCCTTGTCCGAAACCTACCCGCGCTCTATAAATATCCCAACGGATTCGCCTGAGGCCTGTAATTTTTCTTGTTTCACACCATATTTTCATTTTTCTTATTTTGATATTGTTTTTTTTTGCCATCTCTGTCTTGTCAACGGCCGCGGAGATGGAGCCATTGACGTCGGGAGCAAGCAATCGGATAATCCCGATCCTAAAAAACCTAAGAATTCCTATTATTTTAATCCAATCAGTAATATTGTACCTTCTCCTTCTCCTCTTTCCTCGGCGCCACCAACTTCGGACGGAGGTTGTGGCGGTTGACGATGCTGCTGTCGGACCGCAGTCTCCGGCTAAAACAGCGAGGCGGAAGTCTGTATGGAAGCGAGAGGAGGAGGACACCTTAAGAAGGAGATCTTTGGCTGAAGGTTTTAACATGGGGTTCGAAACCAGAGATGGAGAGGTTCAGTGCCGCTGGAGCACGTTTCTGTTCTCTGGCGTTCGAAGAAATGCCTTGTTTTTCCGGTCTTGGTTTCCGCCTACCGGTGAATTGAAGTAAGCAGTAAACTTCTTTTTTATTGACGTTAAATAAAAATTAAACGACTTTTATATTTCGTTTTAGTTGTTTGTTTAATTACGAACCGAAGTTATCGACTTTTGAATTGCTTATGACTCGACAACTAAAGTATTTTCACATATCAACTTATTTTCGAATTCCTATTCTGAGAACTCTAAATTGAGAGGGTCAAGATTTTGAATTTCAGTATAAGATGGGTGGAATGATTCTTTGCTTTCTTCGGCAATTAGATTCTTTGGGTTGATATACAAATACCGCTCTACTGTTAGTTAGTCTGCAGCATTGTGCAAATCTGTAACTTCTAGTTTTTAATTGTTCTTTACTTTTCTTAAAGTTGCCTTCATTCCATTGCCTTTTGCTTTACTCTCTTGTCTCCTTACTGCTGCTTGTTTGTGATTTTTAGGGGAATTTTGATCATTATACATGGGCTGAATGAGCACAGGTAACATTAGTTTCTAAATTAAGCCCGTAAGATTTCAGTTTTCTATCCCATTGAAAAAAAATCCTCATTTTTTGTACTCTGTTTTTTGGGGTGTTTATTTCCAGTGGAAGATATGCTCAATTTGCAAAGCAACTAACTTCCTGTAACTTTGGTGTTTATGCAATGGATTGGATAGGTACATAATCTGACACAAGTGTTTCTGCATTTGTTTTTCTTTTGCAAAAATCTTTCAAAGATTAATAGTTGTAAGCCGTGGTAATGAAAAACACTTCCTTGCTATATAGGTCATGGTGGCAGTGATGGATTGCATGGATATGTTCCTTCACTTGACCATGTTGTTGCAGACACTGTAAGTAGTTATCTATATTTCGTTTATTGCGCAATTGAACTTAACTCATATTGAGTACCTTTTCATTTAGCTTTTAATTGGATAACCCTATTGTTGTTGTAAACAATTGAAAGGTCACTATCGTGACTACCGGTTGGTGATAAACAACTAAAACCTTAACTTGGCAGTCTTTGGCTTTACCTAAAATATGCCTGCATGAAGGAGCTAAGTTTTTTCGCTACTTTGTTTTTAGGGGGCTTTCTTGGAAAAGGTCAAATCAGAGAACCCAGGTGTACCGTGCTTCCTTTTTGGTCACTCTACTGGTGGAGCTGTGGTTTTAAAGGTATCACATTATATCTGCTAGTTGCTTTAACTGAATTATCGGCCGGACCTTTTAATTTAATAAGATGCAATTTACCAGGCAGCTTCGTATCCTCCTATTGAAGAAATGCTGGAGGGAATTGTGCTTACGTCTCCAGCTTTGCGGGTTAAACCAGCACATCCGATTGTTGGGGTGAGTTGGTGATCCTTGTTCTCTATTTGTAGTGTGCTAAATCATGTAGTTTTCTGAATCTTCTTTATTCTAAAGAATCACTAAAGTTAAAAGTGTTTCAACCAACCAATCACCTTCTTCAGTGGTTTAGTATTGACCTATGAATAGTTTTAATAGCACTTTCTGTTATGCAAAAAACAGGCTCTCTTCTTGTGATCGATTTCTTAGTTTTATCAAATGTCTATATTCAGTTAACCGAAAGATGCGTGCAAATAAAATATTTGGGAGGTGTTAATTCCTTTTAGAGTTAGATGGTCTTGTTTTAGATTGAATATTGTTTTCATGATTTTGTCCTCTATAATACCATCTAACTATTGTGGTTGAGGCCTGAGGACTGAGAAGTGCAACTCTCTTTGGTTTTGTATAACCATTTTGCTACTGTGAAGAAAAAGTAGGTTGGCTGTGATGTAATCTATATTTGTAACCTCCCTGTATCCCTTCAAGTTGGCATTTTCATACTGATTGAAACGGATATGACAAAATGTAACTTCCCCTGTGATAAATTTTTTATATATTGCCTTAATGCAGGCTATTGCTCCTCTTTTTTCTCTGGTTGCTCCTAAGTTACAGTTTAAAGGTGCGAACAAGAAGGGCATCCCAGTTTCAAGGGACCCTACTGCACTGTTGGCCAAGTATTCTGATCCCTTGGTCTACACTGGTCCGATAAGGGCCCGAACGGGGCATGAAATATTGCGCATCATATCATACTTGATGAGGAACTTTAAGTCCGTGACAGTCCCATTCTTTGTTCTGCATGGGACTGCAGACAAAGTCACTGATCCACTCGCCTCCCAGGATTTGTACAACGAGGCATCCTCCAACTTCAAAGACATAAAGCTCTACGAAGGCTTCTTGCACGATCTTCTCTTTGAACCCGAGCGCGAAGAGATAGGGCTGGATATAATCAACTGGATGGAGAAGCGATTAGGCACCCATGCTGAAAAGATTGGTGATATCTCGTAAATAATCGTGCAGGACGATTAGGTGTTTCTTGTTCCTCCTTTGACCTAATGTTAGAACACCTGTTTGCAAGCACAAGTGGACGTGTTAGAAAAGTTTAAAGCTCGTCCACACCGATGCTTGTTCGTAATCGTGTATAATCATGTATTATATTGTTTTTTTTTAAATCCCTTCATTTCATAGGGTTGTGTTTGTGATTTATCCATAAACCATATTTCTTTGACTTCAATGCTCTACACTCGTGAAAACGATAGATAGGAAACTACAATTGCAGTGCAGCAAAGATATAAGGGAGAATCTGGCGAAGTAATCCTTCGACAAGCTCCGAATAAAGGTTTGAGAATTTGGGGATAAGCATGCAATATATGCTCATCGATTTGATCTTTTTGAGATTCGATTATTAGCTGATTTTATCATACCCACTGGAATATTATGCAATAGACATTTTCCTCTATATGTGCCTAAAGTATATATATATATATATATATATATATATATATATATATATACATATATATATAATTTTAGGTGCCTAAAGTATTATTTAGTAAAATAGGTGCTCAAAATTTCAACCGTTATAATTTTAAGTGTAAAATGCGTTAAAAATTGTTAACCAATTAATGCTTGACACATGGCATGTTTATTTTATTTTTTTTCAAAATTAAAAATTTAAAACATTTTTTTATTAATTTTTTTCATAAATTTTTAAAATTTTACAATGTTTACAAAATAGTCTTCAAATTTTACAATGTTTACCTAGGCGATCATTTCTTCTAACACAGCGTCGTCAGAAACGTCAAACGGCGTGCCAGCAGAATGTCGATTTCGCGTTAAATAGGTTAACTCTGTTAAATATATATATATTAAAAATAAAATATCTTCAACTAAAAGTTCAACCCGCACACCCCATTTTCTAATTTCTAAACCTAATTTTATAATTCAATTCATAGTTATTTTTTATTTTCGATTTGCTAATATTGCATTATATTTATTGTGCTACCTTGATTCAAATTTTTAAATATAAGACTGAAGGATTTAACACTCAATCAACAAACAAATATGATTGGCGAGTTGTATTTCATTTTAAAGAAAGTTGGGAAAGACCTTGGGTGATTTGGTTATAGAGTTAACTCTTGTGGCTGTTTGAAAATTTCATTTACCTTATGTTAGTTAAAATTTTTTCTTCAAAACTTTGATTGTGTATTGCTATGTGTTGAACACTGTTAAAACTTGAATTTTAAACTAAGTATGGAATTTATGTATTTTGTGGTATGTTGAAACTTTGTAGTATGTATGTACTTCTTTTATTATGGACTTAGTGTTTAGAATCTCTATTTAAGCATTTTTATGATCATTTTAATATAATATTTATCAAAAATATAGTTTCATTAATCTTAAAAGAAATAGTGAACACGTGAAAAAAATTGTAACAGATTACAAGTTAACTTATTCTTAACGGTTAGGTTATGATTAGCTAAATTCAATATCCGCTAAAGTTCAAAAGTGGTATATTTTGGGCACTTATTTTTCATTTAAGCCTATTATTAAGGTTATGTTTTGGGTTTAACCAACGGTATCCAATTTATTGACCAATTAATGTAAATCGAGTTTTACATAGACATAGTATAGGGTGATCCTTTCAACCTAGTTTTTTCAATTCACAACGTCAGTATTCGAACCTTTGACCTTGCTTAAGGTATGACTAATCCCGTTAGACAAACTGGTTGTTGGTTAGGAGTTATATTTTACTACACAAATTGTATAAATAAGTTCACACAACCATTTTTTAAAATCTAAATTCTTAAACTCTAATTCTAAATTTTAAATTATAAATCCTACCACCTAAATTCTAAATTAAATTTCGATCTCCTAAATTTAACAAATATGTATAAACTAAATTTACTCGTATGGGAGTTTTTCTCTATTATTAAACAATATTTTTAGTTCAACATTAATAATAATAACAATAAGGGTAAACTACACCAGTAGTCACCTAACTATGATTTCTTTCATATTTTGGTCACCGAACTATTTTTTTGGCAAAAACATCACTAACGTTATGTTTCCTTCCTATTTTGGTCACCGACCGTTAAAAACTTAAAGGTTTTGTTGACGTGAAATTTTATTTTATGTTTTAATTTTTCATGTCATTTTCTCTCTCTCCTCGTAAGCAATATATGTTATTTTATAATATTTTTATTCAAACTAACAGGATGGTGACACATATCACTGCCTATTAGTGAAATAAAAGGAATGAAAATTCAAGCCCCTTATGCAGCCAGAGAGATGGTGACACGTGTAACTGCCTAATATGATGATGACTGCCTATTAGTCGAATCTCTCTGGCTGCATAAGGGGCTTGATTTTTTATTCCTTTTATTCCACTAATAGACAATGACACGTGTCGCCATCATGTTAGTTTGAATAAAAATATTATAAAATAACATATATTGCTTACGAGGAGAGAGAATAAATGACATAAAAAATTAAAAAAATAAAATAAAATTCCACGTCAGCAAAATCGTTAAGTTTTTAACAGCCGGTGACCAAAATAGGAAGGAAACATAACGTTAGTGATGTTTTTGCCAAAAACCATAGTTCGGTGACCAAAATAAGAAAGAAATCATAGTTCGGTGACTATTGATGTAGTTTACCCTAATAATAATAATAATAATAATAATAATAATAATAATAATAATAATAATAATAATAATAAAACAGAACATAGAGCAGCGTCTCTCTAATGTTTCTTACTGGTAGTACCCCGTTCTATTCATTTCCCCCACGGATCTCCAGAGTTTCCATTTTCCCTAATCCTGATTTCATCCTGTATCTGTTAGAAATTAAAATTAAATAACCCCTCTCGATCTCTTTTTTATTTATTATTCTTTTTGTTGGTTTTGTTTCTGGGTTTAATCCTATTTCTCAAAACCAGAAATCAAAATTAGTGGGACGATGATTCTTGAATCTACACAGATCTTTACCAAGCTACTTCCTAGTTCCCTTTATGGACGAACATAATCCCTAGGATGCCTGACTGCGTACCCGCGCTCGCAGATATCGGGCCTCCATCAACCTTAACCCGAATTCAAATCCGATTGATATTCTCCCGCAACCCGATACCAACACCAGCAAGTACAAGTTCACTGTTCGCTTCCCGATTAGTAAACACAGAAAGACGCGATCGTTGCAGCTGCTTATGATACCAAGCTTAAGTGCTTAACAACAACGATAAAGAACATAATAATACCGTGAACGGTGTTACGCCTAAACGAGGATATTAAGGCTCTTGGGGGTTTTGAGAGAAGAGGCTGCCGAAAAGAACATGGACGAGTACGGCAGCGGCGATAAGGGACATGGAGCGGAAGATGAAGGAAGTACAGCCCCGCTTCCCGAAAAGGTACTTCTTTAAAGTTCTTTGGACCTTTGTTGGTAATAGTTCTATTTTTGGAGTTTAGTGTTCTTCCTTCTTCTTTTTTCAAAAGAGAAAAATAAATTTCAAGGAGTCTGTGGAAGAGAAAAGAGTTTTGGGTCGAAGACTGTTATATTGGTTGTCACTTTAAACTTCCTTGATATTAACATGTAAACCTAGTCCTAGTATGATGTTTCATTTAACACAAGTAATGATGTCAGGAAAGATCAGATAATGTCAAGAATGGAATTTTAATTTCTATTATTGTTATATTAGTTTGAAGAATGTATTCTTATTCTTTGTTTTTGCTGTGACAGGTTCAGGTAGGTGGTTCTCCTATGTATAGAGTAGAAAGAAAACTCGGGAAAGGAGGCTTTGGGCAAGTGTATGTTGGGAGACGAATTGGTACTGGTCCAGGAGCTTTAGAGGTATCATATTACTTTATAACCAGTTTCATCACATACTCTGAAAATAGAAGCAGCAAAGAATGTAATTATGGGCCACCATCTGAGTGACAATGTGCTAAATTTGTTATGTTTGAACTCTAGGTAGCGTTAAAATTTGAGCATAGAAGCAGCAAAGGATGTAATTATGGGCCGCCATATGAGTGGCAAGTTTACAAGTGAGATTCCTACCGTCTCATTGCTTAATGATTTTTATTTGTCCCACAGCCTCATTAATTAGGGTTGTATGTCATTTGTGATTGTAATTTTGGCTTTCCCCTGCAGCTCACTTGGTGGTAGCCATGGTGTGCCTCGGGTTCATTACAAGGGTCGGCAAGGTGATGACTACTATGTTATGGTATGTGTTTTGCTTTAATGCAGTCAAGTTCTGTGATATATGCGTATCAAGTTTTACAGTATGACTGAGATTTTGCAATGTTTTTAACAGGTTATGGATATGCTTGGACCTAGCTTATGGGATGTTTGGAATAACAATTCGCACACGTATGTTTCCTTCCTAATTAAATGGTTGATTTTGCTTAATTTATTCACAGGTTGACCATTTAATGATAGCTTTTTATTCAACTTTCAGGATGTATGTTGAAATGGTTGCATGTATTGCCATTGAGGCCATCTCAATTTTAGAGAAAATGCACTCCAGAGGGTGATTCTTTTTTCTATTTTTCCTGTTATTTGTTTTTCATTCGGTTTTTTAGATATAGCAATAAGATTTGTCTTGTTAAGGAAGTTGATGCGCTTGGCCCTTGGATTGTAATGTTGAATCAAGGTTTCCATCGGCTTTGACTTCTGGGTTGAAGGATTATGATTCTTACTACTACATAGTCTTCTTCGTTTTTTGCTAACTGGAACACATTTGTTGCTATAATGCTGTTGATTTTATCTTTTGCAGATATGTGCATGGGGATGTGAAACCTGAGAATTTCTTGCTTGGTACTCCAGGAACACTAGATGAGAAAAAACTTTTCCTTGTTGACCTAGGATTAGGTAAGCTGTTGCACCCCCCCCCCTTTAAGCTTGTTTTATATCAGACCCAAATCATATCTGACAGTTTGTTTTACTTAACAGCAACCAAGTGGCGGGATAGTTCAAGCGGTCAACATGTTGAATATGATCAACGCCCTGATATTTTCAGGTAAAATTTAATATTTTTATAGGAAACTGCATTTGCATTCTTTGCTTTTCCTTTTTGATGGTGCATATGTTTGATTTCTATATCTATCTATAAGCTTGGAGGCCCCTTTTCTTTTGTTTTTGAATATGTTTAATTTCAAAATAAGTGTCCAAACTATTCCGTTTTTTCCTTTTAGGTGCCTAAACTATTTTTTGCCCCCTTTAGGTGCCCAAACTATCTCATCTTTCCCTTTTAGGTGCCTAAGCTTTTTTTTGCCCCTTTTAAGTGCCCAAACTATCATATTTTGGTCAAAGTAGGTGCCTAAACTATCATTTTTTTTTTGTTAAAGTAGGTCCCTTAGTTTGACCTCAAAAGGGGAAAAATAATAGTTTGGGCACCTAAAAGGGACAAAAAATGTTTAGGTACTTAAAAGGGAAAAACAAGATAGTTGGGGCACCTAAAAGGGGCAAAAAAATAGTTTAGGCACTTAAAAGGCAAAAACATGATAGTTTGGGCACTTATTTTGACATTAAGCCTTTTGAATAATTAGCAGTCAATTTTTTTTGATGTACTGCAGGGGAACCGTTCGGTATGCTAGTGTGCATGCTCATCTCGGTAGAACTGGTAGCAGGAGAGATGATCTTGAGTCTCTTGCTTACACCCTTATTTTTCTCCTACGTGGTCGGTTACCCTGGCAAGGATATCAGGTTTGTGTTACCTGATTTATATTTCAATATTTTGACATTTATCATCTGTCACCTTCCTGATGCAAGTGGTTATTTTAGGGTGAAAACAAAGGATTTCTTGTTTGTAAGAAGAAGATGGCTACTTCCCCGGAAACTTTGTGTTGCTTTTGTCCTTCACCTTTCAGACAGTTTGTTGAGCATGTGGTGAATTTGAAGTATGTCGAGGAACCAAATTATGCAAAATATATCTCTCTTTTTGATGGGATTGTTGGTCCAAACCCAGATATTAGACCAATCAATACTGATGGTGCTCAGAAGGTACTTTTGTCTTCTTTCATCTGCATTATTTCATTGACTTGTCATTGAGAAAAAGTGTATCTAAGTTGTTGCCTTGTTGGAATTCCTTTAACATATACTTTTTGTCTTGAAGCTTATGTATCAAGTAGGACAAAAGAGAGGGTGGTTAATGATGGAGGAGGAAGGGGATGAACAGCCAAAGAAGAAGGTTCGAATGGGAATGCCTGCAACACAATGGATTAGTGTGTAAAATGCTCGTAGGCCTATGAAACAAAGGTATATATCTTAAAAGGAAAATTATTTGATTTACTGATCTTGGCTGCGGAGTATTTGGACTCCACAAGTAGTGTTAAAAGGATGACACATACCTTTATTGTATAGTAAAAAAGTAAATAAATTTTAAAAAGAAATGGGGAATGTGACAGTTTTTTTAACCGAGCTTGCGGAGTTAAAAACTCCACTGCGAGTGCCAGTGTACCAAAGATAAACCCCATCTTAAAATCATCATCAAGCTTTACAAGTTTATGACTGGGAATAGATGTTGCTAATCTCTCTCTCCTGTCTTAGATACCATTATAATGTAGCAGATGTTAGGCTTCCCCAGCATATTGAGAAAGGAAATGAAGACGGGTTATTTATCAGCAGTGTGGCTTCTTGTTCAAACCTTTGGGCTCTTATTATGGATGCTGGAACTGGCTTCACTGCTCAAGTTTATGAACTCTCTCCATACTTTCTTCACAAGGTTGTTTGTGTTTTTATTCCTAGAATTATGTTTATTGCATATGCTATACATATTTCATGTTCTATACTAACTGATTTTTGTGCTTAGTCATATGTCAAAAAATTGTTGTAAATGGACCTTAATTTTTCATAGCACAAACATTAATCTACCAATTTTGTTACTTTATGAAGGAATGGATTATGGAGCAGTGGGAAAAGAATTACTACATCAATGCAATTGCAGGAGCTAATAATGGGTGTTCTTTAGTTGTAATGTCTAAGGGTTAGTTTAGCAATCCCTCAAATATCTAACAAGAAATTACAACATTTTCTATATTTATGCAAATCTAGCATATTAGTTTTTCTATTGCATCATTGAATGTAGGGACTCAGTATTTGCAGCAATCCTACAAAGTTAGTGATTCATTTCCCTTTAAGTGGATTAACAAAAAATGGAGGGAGGGTTTTTATGTGACTGCCATGGCCACTGCTGGAAGCAGATGGGCAATTGTTATGTCCCGTGGTGCCCCATTCTCTGACCAGGTTTTTATTGGATATCAAGAATACCTATTCCATGGCACCTCATTGTGGGTAAATGAAATGCTCATGGCCTGACAATATCCTTATTTTGATGCACTTGCAGGTTTTGGAATTAGATTTTCTCTATCCTGGTGAAGGTATTCACCGGAGGTGGGATAATGGCTACCGCATCACTTCAACTGCTGCAAATTGGGATCAAGCTGCTTTTGTCCTTAGTGTTCCAAGAAGAAAACCTGCAGATGAAACTCAGGAGACCCTTCGAACTTCAGCTTTCCCAAGCACTCATGTGAAGGTGTTTCATTTGACTTTTCACTAGCTGATTTCTCTTTTTCTTAAGTTTAAATGCTTATATATTGTTTTTTTCAGGAGAAATGGGCAAAGAATCTCTATATTGCATCAATTTGTTATGGTCGAACTGTTTCATGAACTGCCAAAAGTTTCCTTTAGATGCCATTCATTCTACCTAAAGGGTGCATGTGTACGGAAAGAGTTGGCTCTACTGCTTCATTTTCAGGGGATTAAACTCTTTATCGAGATTGATTGATCGAAGCATTTGGGAGTTGATGTATGCAAAATTCTACTTTATTGTCACCATAATCTAGCATCTACTAACACCTGTGCACTTGTCATTCATTCAAATCAAAGCTTCTGTCCCATTAGATGCAGACATTGTCACCTTGTATAGCTTAGATATAATAATTTATTGGTTGAAGGCAAGTGCAGAGGTTTAAGATTTAATTGTTTATTGGGTTTGAGAAACATACAATGATGAGTTTTGACTGGACTCAGATGTTTTGTGTCTTTCTATCTGTACAATGTCTAGGTCTTGTCTGGACTAGAGGATTGTTTTGAATCCTTCACCCTTCTACTTCTAGGATGTCTGATTTGACCCCTAAGGAAAGAATATTAATTTGTATATTTTGAAGCGGCATATGTATTGGGTTATCATTATTATTTAACTTCTGTGCTGCAGTTGATGCATGTATTCTCATTTCCCTGAAAGCTAAATCCAGTGCATGATCCATCTTAACAGATAAGCATTTGAATAATTGAACTTATGATATTTAATGTTCCCAGTTTGAATGCCTGGTTGCTGATATAGTCTGATAATGCCATCTGTATCTACTATTTAGCTAACAGTTTGATCCTTTGCTTGCTTAATGCTTTATTTTGAAGTATCGACATAACATACCGTTCTGGGGTGATTATTTGTCTAAGGCTCCAAATGTGAGCCTATCAGATTCGTTTTTATTATTAACAGAGGTCAATATCTCAAAATCAGAAATGCAGCTGAGGCCCTTTTTGTGTCTAAAGGATTTTCCTAAGTGCCATGAAACCACCTGATATATGATTTGGTAAGGACTAAGGAGCTTTCACTGGCTAACTTGATAAGCATTTGAATAATTGAACTTATGATATTTAATGTTCCCAGTTTGAATGCCTGGTTGCTGATATAGTCTGATAATGCCATTTGTATCTACTAGCTAACAATTTGATCCTTTGCTTTCTTAATGCTGTATTTTGAAGTATTGACATAATATACCGTTCTGAGGTGATTATTTGTCTAAGGCTCCACATGTGAGCCTATCAGATTCGTTTTTATTAACAGAGGTCAATATCTCAAAATCAGAAATGCAGCAGAGGCCCTTTTTCTGTGTCTAAAGGATTTTCCTAAGTGCCATGAAACCGCCTGATATATGATTTGGTAAGGACTAAGGAGCTTTCACTGGCTAACTTGATACTTAGTTTTATGTGGGGAGATTAATTGCACCTCTTTCCTGTTTCTGTTTTTTGGTGCACATTGCTCATTCCATTCATTTGCTATATTTTTTTTCATATATTTTTAGGTGCAACTTCAGGTCGATTCGTCTTGCCTAATGTGGTAAGCATACAATGTCTTTTTTCAGAAATTCATTAAATCATCTTTAATGGGGCGTACCTGATTAAATACTCGGCAGCATCTGATTTTGCCTGATGGGATTGTGACCTGCATTTTGCTTTCTTGCAAGTGTATTTGTGTTCCATTTGCATTTCTGTACATGCAATGTGCTATGCAGGTGTGTTTGTCTTCACTTGCATTTCCGAACATGTGTTTGTCTGTGATATTCTTGGTAAGTTTTTCGGCTGTGTGTTGTTTAATTACGTATGTTTATAAATCAACTAATGGTTTCTCATTTCAGGGTACCTGTCACTATCTTCTCCTTCCCCAGTTTAACTGTTAGGAGGCCTGGAGTTCATTTGAGCATTGTTGAAACATGCCACCATGCCTCTGCTGTTACTTCAGGACATGAGAGTGATGTATTAATATATTCAACATCAGTTGCTTGATTTATGGTATAAAGTTGGCCCAGTATCTACGGAAAAAAGAAGGATTTAGACTTTCTATTTGAGCGAAATGCTTTTTTTTTTTTTTTTACATAATCGAAATGCTTTTGTTAGATATCTAATTGGATGCGGATATTAAGGTAAATCTCAAGAAACAAAAAAGACAGATGATGATAATAGTAGACTAACAACTAAACTGATACAACTGCACTCAATTATAAACATTATGCTTGGACAACCAATTAGAGGCCAGAATAAAATATACTTGTATAGCCCAAAATTAAAAGTTTAAACAACTGAAAAGAAACTCTAAAAACTGAGACAAACCAGATATCACCGAGGTTTTGAATTGCTTAAGTCTAACAAGACCAACAGATTAAGTGAAAATGATGCATAGAAATGAATGAAATATCACAACGCAATAAAATTCAGAGGGTGAAATTAGTTAGCATCAAGTTTTCCTTGGTGAGAAGAAATTGATATATCAACATTCGGTTTGAAAAGAATTTAAGCACATATTTCAGTCAAAAAAAATTAGGCACATATCTAAAAAAATGAGTGTAATTTGAGCACTTATTTTATTAAAATAGTTAAGATTTTCTTTTAATAGAAGATGACTTTATTAAAGTTATAGTAATTTTTAAAAGAGACTTTATTTCATTCCTTTTCTTTTATCAAAAGATTGAATTGATTTTTTTAAAATAAAACTGAAATTAAAATTTATAGCAAGATTATTACAATGATACAATATTTACTATCATTGTTATCGTAATTAACTTTATCATTACATAAGCGTTTAGTTCGATAGACGTAAGAAGATTTTTATGTTTTTAGTTTTTATGTATAAATTTTTGGTGGATATAATCTCCAAATTTCTATTTATTTTTTTAGTGTGTTTTGTTATATTTTTTTTATCTTTAATGAAATTAAGCCCTCCTTTCAAAAAAAAAAAAGGTTAATGATTGCTTAAACCAATTATATCCTATAATACAGAAGTAGAGCATTGGTGTAAGATTAGACTAGACAGTCAAAAGAACAGTGCATCAGATGAATATTATTGAGTTGCATGCATACTTTAGACGATCATATAATGAATCTTCTGGTCAATAATTCCAGTAAATTTACGACTGCAATCTTCTGGTATTGACCAGCAGCCAAGCGTGGAGACGATTCACGGTAACTCGTAGCTTTGATCTAAGTTGAGAAACCAAGCGATCGAACAAGGGCTTTGAAGCAACTGCATAGTGAAGGAACATGCATAGTATCAGAACGAAACCCATTTCAACATCAGCCTCTATGGATCCAACGAACTGAGAAAACAAAGAAAAGATATTAAATATATCGATGAAAACAATGGAGAAGATGGAGAGAGAGAAAGTGAGCAAGAGAATAATTAAGGTGAGAAAGGAAGCCAGGAGAAGAACGCAGGCAATGAAGGAGCCATAGAGAAATGAGAGAAGGATCAACTCTAGGTTGGGAACCATTTAACTCTTGAAAAAAGAAGAAGAAGAAGCAAGGTGATGGAAAATAATGATGATTGGCCATGGAACCATGGTTTTGTTTGTTGAGATGGTGAAGAAAAAAAAAAGGCTTAATTTGAAGAAGAGAATGAAGTGAGTTGCACTTATTCTCCAGATTCCCTTTTTTTGCATATATCTCAAAGGCATATGTAGGTATCAACAACGTAAGGAAAGAATCAAATCAATAACAGTTTACTGAACATCTCAATGCAATTGCAGCAAACCTCTCTCTTTATATGATAAGTTAATGCATGTAACGTTGATTGGCTAATTGTTAAGAGAGATTAATTAGTAAAAGTTTTGTTTACTGTAATCCTTAACCTTCATCGAGCAAAGAAAACGCCAAAAAAATAAACAGGAGAAAGGAAAAAAATTAAAAACGTCGACAGCAGGATTTGAACCTACGCAGGCAAAGCCCAACAGATTTCGAGTCTGTCTCCTTAACCACTCGGACATATCGACATTGGGATGGAAACAATTTAATTTTAAAATTATTTATTTATACAATATTCTTTGCTTTGGAAAGTCCATAACCATCATAGCACGCATAGGAGTTATGAATTATGGTAGCTATGTTGAATTCAGAATTGGAAAGTGGTCAACTGTCAAATTCGCATTCTTAATGGCTAAAATTTCTGGTAAGAATTCTATGAACATGACTAGAACTCTATAATAGTTCATGAGAGCATCAGGATGAGCGGCGGATCTAAAAATTAACATATGAGAGTTTGAAATATTTTTTTCCCAAATGGATCTGTAAATGTATTTTCCCCTTTATACACTAAACTAAACTTTTTTTAGAATACACACTAAAATATACTTATTTCCCAAAAAATGGGGATGCAGTTGCTCTCTTTGAGGGCTTCACAGATCTGCCCCTGATCAGGATAGGAGCAACGTTTGAGGGCTAACATGTCTCCCAGGATAAAAACCACATTGCAGACGCCCTACCTATTAACCCAAGCTCAGAAACAGGGAATATTGTGGTCATTGAGAAACTCTTTTATCCAAATACATTTCAAGATACCAAGGTATGGATATTTACAGTTTAAAATGTTTCACTATGGTTAAGTTTACTTTCTTAAGTTTTGCCAGTTTCATAACTTTTTAAGAATCGTTTGCTCCCTTTCGTTCAAATGTTCGGACTTGTCTCTACTAAGAATGAAAGTTTACTGATGAAAAAAGAAAAAGAACAGAACAGATATGGAGGTAATGGCATGTGAAGCACCATTCATATAGCTAAACTCAATTTAGCATCCTGTTCTAAGCCAGTACTAAGTTCAGCGCAATTTAGTCACCCTATCCACTTTGACATGGCATTTTTGCAGCTGAATACAAAGCTGCATCAAATAAATTATAAGAGAATGCAAGAAAAATTGTGCTAAAGGACAGATATGGAGGTAATGGCATGTGAATAACCAAAATTTGCTTTCAGTTTTACACCCCAAAGAATAGCTAATAGCTAAAACCAGAATGAGAGCCAAAGTAACGTTACAGTCAGCATTAAGGATGGTTTCCATTCGGACATCCTTTCCTAACTAGTCCTATGAAACTCTCTTAACCAAACTCAGCTTGCCTGCAAATTCAATCGATAATGTTAAAAGATTGAAATCAAATCAACCACCAGTATGTAGCATTTCAATATAGGTTATAGTGCAAAATACTAATTCAAGGGGTAATTTTGGAGGACAAAGTCAACTGCTGGCATCCTTTTCTCGCTCAGTATTACAACCAAAATTAACTTAATTGGCAGATGCAGTAAATGGCAACAACATCTCTGATATTTATAGAAAAATAACAGTGACCACTGCAGTAAGGTGAAACAATAAGAAACTTAAAGGCAACCAAAGAAGCACCAATAAATACTAACGAGGAAACCATCTTTGGCAGTGTCAAGCTGTCTTATCGGTTCAAGAGTAGGTCGGTGCCATTGCTTTGGATCCCAGAGTATGGTACTGTTGAAGGCAAACCCTGACATCTCAGCATGGAATCTTCGGAATCTCCTACTTAATCCATTTAGATGCCATCCAATGACTTGAGTTCCATTACAAACAGGACCCTCCAATATAGCTTTACTTCTGTCCGATGTTTGTTTGACCACAACCCATGTCCCAAACCGCCTATAAATAAAGCCCATAATGTAAAAAATTGCTGTAGTAAGCACCAATAAAAGGCATCATTTAAAGAATACAACTTGACAGAAAATAAAAATAAAAAGGAGATACCTAATATGCCTCATTTGCTCAAAGAGATCAAGTGAGTGGATGTTATCTTCATCGGCAAAGTAGACGATTCCATCAAGATGACGAGTTTCGATGTGAGATAGTGCCACATTTCTTTGGTGAATGCTTCTGTCTTTTATATCAGTCAGATTTTTCTTGCAAACAAGATGCCTATACATTACACTGCTCTTTCTTAGGATGTCGGCTGCTTCATCAGACTGTGAGGTCATCTCCACAACTAGCCACAATAGAGGTGGTTGGACCAGCTTTAATGTGTATGCCAAACGATTTAGATAATAGGCTTGAAATGGTCCAGCATGTGTTGGAGTCACAACTATCAAAAGCTTACTAGTTTCCAGATCTATATCTTGTGGGAGCGACCGATTGGTCGGGGTGTTATCTAAATTCCCTTCTGTTATTTCCTGTCTTCGCACCAATCCCTCTAATGTGAAACTATTATCAACCCCAGGGTTGCTCATCGTTGATGTTACATTCCTTTCTGAACTGTTGTGTGTTTGAAATTTCCCAACAGTCGATACTACCTCGAAAGAGAATGCCTGGTGCTTTGAAATGGGATTCATATATGAAAAATCCATGGAAATGAATGGTGTAAATCCAATTAAAAAACCAGCTATGAAACAAATGAAGAAGTGAAAAACAGCCCTCCTCCAAACTTGTCCTTTCTGTTTTGACCTGTCAACATGCCTAGAGGATCTTGGTGAGAAAAGACCGAAAAATAAGGATCGAGAATCCAATAAACTGAAAGGAGACATTGGCAATCCAACAGTGGCTGGGGAATTCTGACTATATGATGAAGACTTGGACAAAGGAGAAGGAGCTGAACGCTCAAAGCCCCATGTTGAGGCACCGGAGACAGTGTTCTTCTAATGGATGCCGTCAAATTTCGAATCTGGTTTACTCAATCAATTAACAAAACACCACCAAGACAGCAACCAAATTCATCACAAGCTTGTTTCCTTTACCAATACACATCTTAAAACAACAGCATCCAAATATGCAATCTGTGCTCCTTGCTCCATTACACATCCATTAATACGTCTCATTTTAGATCAAATCAATCCTACCAGATTCATTCAGCTTTGTGAATCCATTTTCAAAATACAATTTTCCCTCTCACTCTAATGATGCCTGTAAATAATGTCAAAGCCAAAGCAAAGTTCTTGATCTACAACGAATTGTTTAAGCAACTAAAGTAATTTCAAATCAAACATAATGAACCCAAATACCCCATTTACAGAATCAGAGTTGACTAAAAACAATGAGATTTCAACACCAAAATTTGCTAAAACTCCAATCTTTCTGAAAAAAGCAGCCGAATTACCTTGCAATGGAAAATGGGTATTCGATCTTCTTTGCCAAAAATCACAGAGGAGAGAGAAGCAGCAGCATCTTTGATCTCGGAGCTTCAGTTCAGAAGACGAAGAAGAAAAGCGTCACCATTTTTCCAGATCTTCCTTTGCCTTAATTAAAGGGTCAAAGTGGAGAGTTTTAAAAAGGTATTGGGAATCTTTATAATGGCCTTGCTCGAGAGCTTGCAATAAAGTGAGAGGATTTAAAACAGTTCAGAGCACACGTTCCCTTGCACCCAATCACAAACATTCAGACACAATGAGTATGACAACTAGAGAACTTTATTTTTTTTATTATTACTACTATTATTATGGGCCAAAGCAAAGGGAGAGCAAAGCCAGCAGATCCGGTGTCACCAGCTGCTTGTCTTTTCGGGGGTCACCGGAATATGGAAACGGTTACTTGAAAAGTAGAGGAACTTTCATCAGCCTGTATCGACAGATCTGAGAGCGTCAACGGCTGCGAAGAGACAGAGATACTGTCCACGATTACCGCCAACAGAGAGGAACGACAAGGAAGAACGAAGAAACGGAGCCTCCCACCACGCACCAACACTTGCAACATAAGAGCAAACCACCCGAAAAAAAGGAAAATAAACTAGTAAAAAAAAACAAGAACCAAAAGCAATGATGGTCAGAGGTACCACCGAAATCCCCATCCCACATCGAGACGGACTACCCACCGAGAGCCGAAAAAGAAATCGTGAAAATCACACTGGTCTTCCCTTAAAACCCCAGCTCAAGAAGATGTAGAAAACAGCCGCGAACGACAGAAATTATCGCTCCAGAGAGGATCTGACGACTCAACCACACGAAGAAAAAACTTATTTAACTGAAAGGGAAACGGCCGGTCACTGACGATAAGTGACCGGCCAAAAAAGGAGCGACTAGGGTTGACAAAGGATGAGAGAAGGCAGAGAAAAGTTTTAAAAAATAAATTAATAGAGAGCAAATTCAAAACAACATTATGTGCTTATCTGTTCTTAAATGTTTGGTATCTAAGCAAAAATGCACCCAGAGTTGACTTAAGAAACAATGAGATTTCCAAGGCAAAATTTCCGCTACTTATTTGCCAGCACCTTGGGACAATTTAAAACAACAATGAATTAATTGCAGAAGTAGATTCCACTAAATATATAGCATTTAATTAAGACATGTTTGAAGGAAAAGTACAAAAAGAAACAAAGACACTCTTCGGATGTTCCATTTGTCATATCTTGAAATAATCATTTGAACCTTCGATTGATTGTCTAATGAATCAAATGTGATCATATTCTGTATCACAAATCTTGATCATGGCAAAATCAAGCTGTGGCTTTTTTACTGCTCAAAACGACCAAATCTGTAGCATCGTTATTGGCTTAAATCTATCGCCATTATCCTTCAGCTGCCTGTAACTGTCAAACTCAAAATTGAGATCTTATAAATAAATTTGTTCTCAAAAATTTAACTTATGTCGTTTTAACGGGTTTACTGATCATTTTCAAATAAAGTTGACAAATTTGTTCTAATATAATTGTTATTGGAAGTATCACTGGTTACTGAATCCTAGGAGTTGATTCTAACCGAGGTCTCGAATCAAAGCATAGAAGAACTTTGTTTTTCTATGTCGAAAGTCTTATCTGATGCACGTTATGAAGTGTACAGTGTTTAAAAATGGCTAAAGAATTGTGAGGATTGTTGGACCATAAATACAAAATGGAAGATGTCGGTGCTAAGAAATTCTTAGTTACCAAATTCTTAATGATTGATTCTAAATCTATTGTGAATCAAAGGCAGTGACTTTAATTGATCACTCACGATATTCTCGCAAAAGGAATGGTTATAAGAGAATCCGTTCATACGCTAGTCATTTAAAAAGCTAATCCATGTTTGGAACGACTTCAAGAACTTCCTTAAGCATGAGAGAATGAAACTCATAAACGATGATTGAAAAACAATATGAAAATGCATGTCTAAGATTGGTTCTTTGAAAGACTTGGTATTTAAGCGTGCCTAGTGCACTACCTCTTTTTTCACAAGTTACCTACCTAGTGCATTGATTATTATTGTTATTTTATTAGACTGTGTGAACTTTTGTTTCAGGTTTTTAGTTTACTAAATTTATGACGTCTAACAAAAGTTGGAAATTATGTTTTTGTTTATGGTTTTAGTATTTTGCTAAATCCATAACGTTTAATAGATTCATAATCTTATATTTCTAGAAAACCAGTGAGATTCAATGGAAAGAATTTCAAAACGTGACAACAAATAATGTTATCTATTTGACCATGTTAAACTTGATCAAAGATCTGAAGGATGATTTCCCTATTGTTAGAGAGGATAAGGTAAATGTTGTTTCCACTTTCAGATGTTGCTAAGACAAATATTGTTTGTGACAAATATTGTCATGACAAATGCAATGGAAGTAAAAAAAAAAAGACTTCAAGAAAATAAACTGTAGATAAGGTTTTATTTGAGATCAAAAGGGCGATGTGTTCAAGAAGCAAAATTTTATGAGAAATGCTTCAATTCCCATAATATGAGGAACAAATCTTCGAACTATAAACGTTCAAATGAGGTTAATTTTAGTGGCATAACAATTGACATGACAGAATATTATTTGAATGAATATATTTATTTCCTTCATTGACGATAACACAAAAATAATGTTATTTGTATTTGCATAAAAGCAAAGATGAAGCTATAGGAGAAATTGTTCTTTATGAGCATGATGTTGAAACTCAAACTTAATTAAAGGATTAAGAAGGGGAGAAGCTCTATATGAGTAACGTTGGTCCTATAATGTGCCTAACATGTGGTAGAAAGTTGTTCTATAAGCTAATTACCTTTTAAATAAAATTTTCTAAAATAAAAGAAACAAAACACTATATGAGTTATGGAAGACAATTAAATCTTCCTACAACTATTTAAAAATGTGGAGGTGTCTTGCAAAGGTAATAGCCTCAATACCAAAGCAAACGAAAATAGATCTCAAAAAATGGTAGATTTTATTTATTGGTTATGTAGATCATAGCAATGCATATCAGTTTCTTGTGTGCTGAGATTCACAAGAATATGATAATAAACTAAAAAATGTCTTATTTTTTGAAGATATACTTCCTTGTATAACTAAGGAAGTTTATCCAAGTTCCACGAAACGAACTTTAGAGACTATCAGTGAAGGTAGTCCAGATATTCAACAAAAGGTTGAAACTATAATATTGTCATGATGATAAATAAATGTGACAAATGTGTGTATATTAAACCTTACCAATATTAGGATATATGATCCTATGTTGATGACATACTCATTGTTATAAATAACAATGAAATGGTAAACGTACTAATGATATGTAAAATTCAAGATTTGACATGAAAGATATGAGACTGGACGATATAATTTTGGGCATTCAAATCAAACGGTCACCTGAAGATCTCATATTGACTTAGTCACAATATGTAGACAAATTCTTGAAAATTTTGGCAATGATGATTCTGGTATAGCCAGAACTCCAATAGACACGAGCCAAGATCCGTCTAAAAATAAAGGTCAAAGTGTTGTCCAAGTAAAATATGCAAGGCTCATAAGCAATCTAATATACCTTAGCTCTAGTTAACAGTATTAAGGCTGTCTTTGAAGGTAATTCGTACTACGATTCATGGAAAACGAATTTTATGAACTTTGTTTTCAATAGGATTGGTTTCTTGAAGGGTTGTCTTTTCTCCAGTTTGATACTCTGTTCGAAGTTAGCATATTATGTCACGTAACTGGAACTGGTTACTTCCTCCGTCTGCGTTTCAGTGGGAAGCTGTTTTCACCTTTTCTTTTTTCTTTTCACTTTTCGCTTCTCTGATCGATATTTTTAAATAAATTTGTTACAGAAGCCAGGAATGATTTAGGCAAGAATAAAATTGACAAAGAAGTGGTGGAGAAGGTCAGTTATTTTTTCTTGCTCCTTTGCGGACTTGTACCGATTAGCACTTCATAGAACTTGGAGCAATAGCCTTCTTTAACGTCTCTTTTGATGCCCTTTCTTTGTCTTATTTTGTATGTTACAGTTATCCTGAACATCATTTTATGTAAATAGTTGAACATAAATTTACAAAGCCTGTGACTTATTATC